>CM038000.1:9091331-9315614 GCA_021234005.1 Nephelium lappaceum | reverse complement strand
AGGCTAAAAGAAGAAAAAAAATATGAAAAACCATGTATTTAGTACTTTTATTATGAAAGAAAACATGTAATCAACAAAAAAATAAAAATAAAAATAAAAAAAGATATATTTTGTTGTAGCCCCTATTCCTAACATTTCAAAACCCTCATTAAAATGGTCCCCTATTAGTCAACATAAAATCAACTAAATGATTTTCAAAGTATTTTAACTAAGATCAATCTCTGTTTTGGATCTTGTCCATAAGGATATTGATCTTCTCTCTTGCAGAAGATCCAATCTCCATTGGAAGTTGATATACCTTTCTATTTTTAGTTTTCTTTTCAACCAAGGGCCACTTAGTGTTTTCATGTTTAACCATTAAACCTAATAGTTGACCGCTAAATGGAAGAGGACGTTGTAATTATGGACAAAACTTAAACATTTCCCCTTATCCATTAAATATGGGGAAACATAATGTAATTTATTCTTTATTGACATTTTTCTGAATTTCTTTGTAATTGGTAATATTTTAGATTGACCAACTTCTGATTAGTAAACGTTAATAGCTCATATCTTGAGGATATCTAGCAAGATATAATGCCTTGATGAGAAAAGTTGTAGTGTTGTCTTTTAGATTGTTTTATTGATTTTTTTAAAATATATTTTAATTATAATTTAAGTGTAATATCATCTAATTCCATTGATTAGGTGTTCGATTTGTTTCCATTTGGTACAAAATTTCCCATGCAGTCATTATTATTTTATTATTATTTTTAAAGAAGTCGTTATTTTTTTTTTATTTAAATCATATACAATAGTTATATTTTGTTTTTCTACATCATACGTATTATTATTGGTTAATAGTAATGCTCTGGACATTCCCAACTTTATGTATACACATACACCGCACATGCACATAGTGCAATGACTCAAACTTGAGATGATACCAAACTGTATGAGAGCTTTCTGTCACTAAGCCATAGGAGACAGTGATTTTGTTCAACTTACAAGGCACATCATATTGATACGTATTCATATGCCAAGTAAATATGTTTATATTATATATCGATTGGTCTTTATATTATTGTATTATGTTTTATTATTTTGTCCCTTCTCAAATAAATTTTTGGATCTGTCGTTTGGTGTGGTGTGAGATTCGAAATTCTATCATATATGCACATGATAAAATGTACTAATTATAGGAGAAACTTCACTTTAGTATTTAAATTTTTGAAAATTATCACTTTTGAAGCTTATTTGTGTTAATGATTCTGATGGTCCCTAAATTTAAAAAACCTATAAATTTAGTCTCTACAATTAGTCAAACTAAGGGAGGGTTACTTTTGTCATTTTAATTTCAATTAAAATAATTTGAGAAAATTTTTTAAAAAAAAGGAAAATTGAAATTTATCATCCATCTTAAAAATGGATGGTAGGGATAAAAACTATTAAAAATAATATTAAAAAATTAAGGGTAAATTCTAAATTACACCCCAACTTTTGCATTAAAAAAAAGAAAAAAGAAAAAACTCTAACCTTCTGAAAATACATGTTTTTCATCCAACTGCTAGAATTTCCATTTAAAAAAGTGATTATGACATATACAGACTATTAAATGACCTATTTGCCTCTACTTGATGAAAAATTAATTTAACAATTATAAAAATTAAATAAGAATTAAAAACAATAAATAATTAAAAAAAAATAGATCTCCACCGTCCATCACATGATGGACGATGGGGATTAATTTAAAACTAAAACTTAATATTTATATTTGTTTAAAAAATTAACATTTATATTTTCATAAAAATCTGAAAAAAGAAAAGAAAAAAATTGTTGCAAAAGAGAAATTAAAAAAAAAAAAAATCAAATTGAAGAACTAGGTTATAAATCCAGATCTTCAAGTTGAAGATCATCTTCAACTTCAACTTGAAAATTTGGATTCACAACCCAAATCTTCAAAAAATTAAAAAAAAAAAATCTTGACAAACTGTCTAATCGATCAATCCACCATTCTTAATCTAATCACGACCCTTCATCTTCAACACCAACAATAATCTCAATCTCAAATGTTTATCTTCAACACCAACACCAAAAAACATCAATTTGCTAGAAACCCAATCAAAACACACAACCCAAACCCAATTAACACCAAATCAAGAAGAAGATTTTTGGGTTTCCACCAATCAAACACATAACCTAGATCCCAAACCCAACCAAAACACAACCCAGAGGCATCTTAGTTTGAATCAAATCGAGATTTCATCTGGGTTCGACCTAGATGAACGAGCAGGAAAAAAAGAGAAGAAGAAGAAGAAGAAAAAGAGATAAAGAGGAGATGAAAGAGAGTCGGTGAGGTATGGTGAAGAGGTTGGTGGTCGGCATGGGAAGGAGTGGTGGTGGAGGTCTGGTGGAGGATGGTGGAGACAAAGAGGAGAGTTGGTTGTGATATTAGGGTGATTTTTAGGTTTTCAAATTTTTTATTTAAATTTTAAATTTTTAATCTTAATTTAAATATATATATTCCTTATTTATATTTTATATTTTTTTATTATTTTCTTATTGACTTGTTTAATTAAGGCTTCATTTACCATCTTACCCTTAACTTGCTAACTAAAATCACATTTTCAAACAAAAATTCTAACGGCTGGGCACAAAACGTGCATTTTCGAAAGGTGGGGGTGTATTTTTTTTTTTAATGCAAAAGTTGGGAGGTAATTTAGAATTTACCCAAAAAATTAATTAAAAATTTGATTTAAATCGTCAATCTCTAAGATCGATGGTGGAGATCAAAAGTTGCCAAACAAAGTCAAAAAAATATACATACATATATATATATATATAGAAGTAAACAAAAAAAAAAAAACTGGTGGATTTCCGTCAAATGGAGAGTCAAAGATCTCCAAGTTTAGCTATTGACAATCCCAATGGCCAACCATGGACATTGAAACACAATCTAGATCTAGATTATGGCTTAATGATCTAAGAATCGTATTGTTAGACTACGATCTAGGTGAACTCATATCATTGAACTCAATAAGGGTTCAACCTAGGGTCATTGACGACCTAGATGGAACCTAGATCATCAAACAACGATCTAGGTTCCAAGATAATTGTCCAACGATCTGTGTTACTAGATAGTCAATCCACAATTTGGGAACCTAGATCGTGGTTCTCTCTCCATGGTAGGCTAATTACTAGAAATGGAAATTAATTTTTATTAAAAATATTCAGATCCATCAACAATATTGATCCAGTAATTTTTTTTTAAAAAAAAAAATTAAAAAGCTTTACAGCATTGACGGAGATCCATCGATGGTGTAGATCTAGCAATTTTTTAATTTTTTAATTTTAATTTTTTTCTTTTTTATTTCATTTATAAGTAATCTGATATTCGATGGCATATTTCATATTTTATGTATTTATGAAGCTCAAATTGTCTTTTTATGCGTATAAAAAATTGTGAAGGGCATTATGCCTTTTTACAATTTTCGTCACAACAATTAAATGTTAAAAATTGATCAGCTTGATAAATTGGAATAAAGGATAATTTAAAAAAAGCAAGAACTAAAATAAAAATTTTTCCTAATTATATTAATTATGAGCGGATGTGCTATGGTGGTAAGTTTGTAAACTAACCAATTGTAATGTCCAACGGTCCAAGTACACATTTGTTTATGACATAGTGCAAGTGAGATTCTTTCACTCTAGGTAGGGGTGGGCACGGGTCGGGTCGGTTCGGTTTTACAAGCAAAACCGACCCGAAACCGACTTTAATTGGTTTTCAAAATTCAAAACCGACCCTACCTGAATTAGTGATAGCAACCGCCATGGACCGACTCACGTCGGGTCGGTTCGGGTCGTTTGGTCCATATCGGTTTGGGCCAGTAAAAGGGCCCCCAAATAACCATCAAACTCAAATAAAAAAACCAAACAAAATCCCTTTACTATCCCTACCAATCATCGCCAGCTCCTAGCCCGCCACCACCGACAGTCCCCCTCTTCTGTTCCAGTCTCTACACCACAACCTGCATCTTTCTTTTTATACAAATGCACCAACCTCACACAAATAAAAACCAAACAAATCACTTCACTACCCTCACCAACTCACCAGTCACCACTGCTCCCAGCCTCTCACCACTGACAGCCCCTTCTTCTCTCTCCAGTCTCCACCGCAAACCTCTATCTTTCTCTCTCTAACATCACCAACTCGCAACAAAAACTAGAAACATCATCACTCAGTCCACTCCAATCGATGAGATCGGCGCCGATCTCATCCCAATAGAAGAGTTCGGCGCCGATCAGTGCAACAAAAACAAGACAAGAGATATAGGAAGAGAAAATCGATGTAACTCCTCAACCCATGACGGCAACGACAGTAAGGAGAGACAGTTTAAACGGAAGAAAGTAGTGAGGCGAGAGACGGAGAAGAAACCGAAAGCGAAAGAGAAAAAGATGAAAGGAGAGAGAGAGATAGGCTTGAGAGAGATGAGAGATGTAATGAGAAGAGGTGGTCGGCGTGTTAGGTTTGATTGGTGTTGACTGTTGAAGTTTGGCTTTTATGTATATATATATTTTAATTTATAAAGTCGGTTTTTTCGGGCGGGTCGGTTTTTTCAACCCCAAAACCGACCCGAGACCGAAAAACATTGATTTGATAGGCTAAAAACCGAACCAACCCGAAATTAATTTTAAAAACCGATATTTTCGGGTCGGTTCGGGTCGGTTCGGTTTGAGTCGGTTTCGGTTTTTTTGCCCACCCCTAACTCTAGGATATTCTTATTCCAACATTTCAGAACACCCAAAAGTTAGCATGGTGGGGCCGTCCGTACACTTTGCTTTAAAACACAACAAAAAATCCATTCCATTCAGCTTACAACAACTCTAACGTTAATTTAATTATATATTAGTTGAATTTTAGAATATAAAATACATTATATTATCAATCCTAACATTACATTACATATAATTCAAACATCTGTGCTTTTTTTTTTTTTTCTCTCTTAAAGAAGTAATTCGAATATCAGTTCATTAACCTAAAATGAGAATGTATACCATTTTAACAGCAACTACCTCAATAATTCGATTATATCTTCTCTAAATTGTATATTTTTCAAGAGATGGAATAACTAACTAGCCTTATCGACATGTATAGCATAGACAAGTGCTTAACAGTGGAATAATTTTCTACACCTATTATTAAGGCATACTGGCGAAATAAAAAATTATGAGGTTGCAAATTTTTGTTTGGTTCTCTGATGTGGACCTATAAGTTGCATGACCTGCAGTACTGGTCGCATAACTGGAAATAGTAAATGTTGCAGGACTTGGATTTGTACTGGTTGCCCGACTCGGATCATCAGTTCATCGGTGCTTCCTGGACATAATATACTCAACCACATATAAGAACTTATGATAAGCTTATATTATTTAGAGGGTCTAAAGTGAACATTCGATTGAAAATCAAAAGAAGAATGAAACAGGCTAATTGATTGATACTGACTGAGTACAATAGCTGCTTATTTATTTGTTTATTTGAGTAGTGACACGCTTCCTAATTTTTTATTCCAAAATCTATGATTATATAAGTTGTCAACATCATATAAATCATGAGATGGTGTTATAATCATCCTATGCATTGCTGCATTAGGCAATGTTATCCTTCGGGACCTCCCCTCTTTCGAATAAAACTTTGTACTCGTGGGGCTGACCTGACTCCTTGCAGAATTTGATTATATCACCTTTTTGGAGTTTATGTTCTCCAACAAAGGCTACCCATCCGATAGTAATAGTAATGCTCGAGCTCTGCGAAGTTTGTGTACAACGAAAGGTCCATTGCTTGCCTTTAACATCTTTGACCCTTATTTCAGTATCCAGACCGCCGTTGAAAAGATTGAATTTCGCAGCATCAGAAGCCGGAATCATCAAATGTCTGTCAATATCTCTGCTGTCCAGTTTCTTTGGAAAATGGCCATGTCTGATATAACTATGCTTAACTGGGTTTGAGAACTATAACACTAAGAGAAAACAAAGTCTTTATATAAAGAGATTGAAGCATGCCCTCTGCAAACACCTCTATTTATGCATGAGAAAGATTGAGATTGGCATTGTCATTATCACCTTTGTAGTACTAAAGACAAAAACTAAGAAATGATATGATCAGGTAGCAGAGTTAGTTGCATTTTCATAAATATTTAGCTGGCTTGGCGGCGACATTCTCTAATTAAAGGCGTGATGATTGTTTTCATCTTTTTCAGCTAACGTTTTCACTAAAAGATTTTGTTTCTTTTTGTGCAAAATCTTAATAGAATGGGCCCCCCTGCACGTTAAAAAACAAAATCTGAAAAATAATTAGGTTGCTAGTTTTCAACCACAAAGCTTGTCCCTTATAATAATTCATGTTAGCAATGGATCATTTTAAGGTTGTATAAAAGGAGTTGAAAAGATGGCAACTTAAGAAAAAGTTTTACACTAACTTTTTATGTTTTAAAGAATAAATATTTCACTTGTGTTATAGTTTAAAATGTCTTTAGTCTCTACTTAAACTGTGTTAATAATATCAACTTTGGTTTTTTTTTGTCGCAAATATAATTTTAATATGTTACCGACATTTGTTGCTGAAAACCCAACAGAAAAGTAGTTATTGTTGGTATAGGCAAAGTTGGAAACTACTGATTGATTAAAAGTTACAGCTGGTATGGAACTACAGATGATGAAAACTTTTATAGGCTAAAGTTAACATGATGGGGCCGTCCATACACTTTGCTTTAAAACACAACAAAAAATCAATTATTGTCTTTTGAATTAATGGGAAGAACATCATCTTATCATTAGTAGATCATTCAGGCACGTGTATATGCAGAATCACTTAATTAAATGGACAAAACTTTTTATACATTGAATATGATGTGATATATAATAACGGCATAATTATCGTCACTTTTGAATTAATATCTTTTGTTATTGCATCTTGACCACCAACACTTGCCATGTATGAATAAGTTTTCTGTTTTGTCTTGTTGAAGGTATATAATTGAATGCGTTTGATAGTTACCAATATGTCGTGACAAAAGCAAACAATAAGAGAATTCTATCCCGCAATCCTTGGATCTCCAATTTCATTTTTTTCTTCAAAGCCTTTTAGACATGTATATCTATTCTCATTAAAACATTGAAAAGCAGTTGTCCCAGTGCCTGTTTGGAATACTTGGTGAAAGAGCTTATTTTGGCTTCTTGAAGCCAGAAGCTATTTGAAGCCCGAAGCTATTTTAGAAGATGTTTAGGTTGAAACTGAAAATGACTTTCTATTTTGAAAAGCTCTTCTAATGGAAGCTAATAATTGTGGTTTTCTGTAGAAGAGCTTTCTGTGTGAAAACACGAGAAGCCAAAATTGGTTAATGAAACTTTTATAATACCAATTTTACCCTCCAAACTATAAATATCAAAACCAAATTCCCACACATATCCTTCCATATGGTTTGTTCTTTCTCCTTTGTTGCCCGATCTTGATCTTCTCCTTTCTTACCAGATTTCGCCGGAGAAATCTTGTCTACACCCTGCATTAACAGAAAACTAAACCAAACCATCTGAACGTAAACAGAGGAAGAGGAAGGTGGTGGTCGTGGCGGCGGCTTTAGGGGCAGAGGAAGTTCATCGCGACGAAGACGCAGGAAATTGACGAGATGAGGAGCCTGATTCCGGTGGCTTTGGAGGAATACATGGATGCGGCGAAGTTCGTGCTGGAGTAGACATCCGAGGTGTTTCCGGTGGACAAAAGAAGAGAGAAGAGCAACAATGATTTAGGGTGGGCGTGCGGGCTGGTGCTGGAGAGCCCGATTCTGGTGGTGGTGGACACTGTGATAGGGAAATCGAGGCTACTGGTGACGCCTACTGTGAAAGAGAAGGCCGAAGAGATCTCCGAGACGTGGAAGGCGAGTCTGGAGGAGAGAGGCGGGATTGAGAACGTGAAGACGCCCGATGTCCATACTTTCTTGTAGCACCTTGTCACTTTCGGTATTATGAAGGAGAAGCATGTTGATTTGTACCGAAAGCTCGTCGTTGGCTTAGCTTGGAGGAAGCAGATGCCTAACCTTGTTGTTTCGCTTGATTTGGCTGATAAAATGCCTAGTGTGTCTGACTTATTCTATTATTATTGCCTTTTATTTGAAACGTGTTTGTTTGCATTTTGTGGAGTGGAGACTGCTATGTTTTTGTTATTGTGGTCAAAAGTTCATTCAATGTATTAGTTTTATTCTCAAGGGAAATAGGATTGGTTATGCTATAAAGATACTTGTAAGACATTTTGCATCTTTACTCTATGTATTTATGCTATATGGTAGAAAATAAGTACTTGAATAACTTATATTCATATGTATTGGCATAATTGGACTTGATGATATTCGGAACCGAAACATTTTTGTTTTATTAGTTGTTCTTCGGTAATGAGATATTTGATTTTAGCAAATTGATAGTTCGTTGTCCGGATACTTGTCGATGTGGTCCTTGATTTATGTTTGGATATGTTATAATTAGTATCTGATGCATTTTAGCTGTTGTAATTTGATATATACAGATATGATTAAAGAGTTACTTAGTCAGTAGGGGACAACAGCTTGATGCAGTGCATTTCACTTATGAAGTTGGTCTTGTTGACAAGTTCCCACCAATTCCTCTGCTTTAAGCTTTTCTTAAGGATGCAGGGAAGGCAGCTGCTTCTATTTTGGAGGATCCTAATAATGCTGGCAGAGCTGCGGTATATCTTTTGTTTACTCGTTTTGGTTCCTTTATTCAGTTTCATTTAATCAAATGGCATGCAAATTATGGAACTTGATTGTCTTCTCTTTAATGAATTGCCTGATTTTACTCAAGGTGTTCATGCTCAGTAGTGAGTCTATTTGTTAATTTCATGGAGTCTTTGTTTAGGCATCTCCTAAAACAATTGGCTATATACTTTAGCTAGAAATGACAGTTATCAAGAAATGGGTTTTTAAGACTATAATGGAGATCTTTATGGATAAAAAAATTCATCATATAATCTGGTTTGAATATTTGTCTTTGGTGGGGAGTGCTACCCAGAGTATACTAGACACGTGCTTTATTGTTGCTGGTTGTCGATTGTGCAATCTAAATGTCACAACTTTTGCCGTCAAGTTGTTAAATTCAAAGCTCAAGTTTGATAACTGTGACACAGCAGAATGTATGCAATCTCAGTTTGTGAACTTTGGGAGACAAAAAAATATAGATGATGGATATGATACTGATGTTATCATTGTGATCACTAATATAGAAAAGTGTTTTTTTTTTGTTTTTTGTTTTTTCTTTTTATGTGAGTTTGAGAAGCAAACTTAAATTGCTTGGCAGTGTGCACCAGTTTTTTTTAACATTATGCATGGCTGGTACAATAATTGACATTTTTGTGCAGGTTACACCCTCAACCACAAGGTGATGTTGAATACTTGCATGGCATTTCTTGGTTTGACTGTGAGGCGGGCAATTCAAACAGAGGCAGGTTATGGAGCAGCCTTATTGGCATTGAATGGTGCAGAACATAACTAAACATCTAAATGAGAAAAGGTAGGAACTTAGAAAGAATTCTACTTTACATAGGCATGGCAGTTAGCTGAAAATGGGCTTTCTAGATGCCGGATACAACGTTTTATAGAAAATTGGCTTTCTTGTCTGCATGCTGCATTAAAGAAAAGGTTGTGACGGCGGCTTTAAGGGCAGAGGAAGATTTTAAAAAAGCATTGTGTGGCGCTATTAATGAATTTTTCCTACAGATCGAGAAGTAGTCCATTTTTGCTATTGTAATGCTGGCAGGAATTTGGCAAAGCACCAGTTGTGACCGTCTTACCTTTGCACTTATTTTGTAAGGTAGGTGCATTACTCTCTTATAGGAGTTGCTGATTTGAACAATATACTTTATTGTCTTTGAAGGTTCAACTATTCCGGGTCAATGCATTTGGTGTGCTTGATTGCATTTAAACTAATTCATTCAATGATAAGGATTTTTGTGGTGCAAATACCTGTATAATTGTTTAAAGTGTTGTTGAAGATAATAAAAGTGATCAGACAACAGTCTGAAGTTGGTTTAAAATTCTCTCAGAAAACTCATAGCTTTAATTACTTCTTATGAATGATTAATGGCATGTAAAATATCCAATCAGTTGAGGTTGGTTATCATGCCTAATAATACAATCCAGAATCTGCAAATTACTAAAAATAAAATGGATTCTAGTTTTTCACTTAACTACTAGAAAATATGTTAATTTATAGACTTCATGTGGATAATTTAAAAACCAAAATATAATGGTCTTTTAATTCCTTTTAATTATATTAATTTTGCAGTTACAATGCATTAATCCATGACTTAATTCTACAAATTCAATTTACAATTAAACACCTATGCAGTTACAAAATTCAATAATTAATTCTGCAAATTCAATTCAAAATTAATCATGTCTACAGTTACAAAATTCAAAACTTAATTTCGCAAATTCAATTTATAATTAATTATCTCTGCACTTACAAAATTCAAACTTAATATTGTATATTCAATTCAGAATTAATTATTTTGCTGATTGCAATTATTCATGAAATAATCATGTCTGCAGTTACAAACACAAAATTTATTCAACAATTAATACTGTAGAAACCATTAACTAATATTCAAGTTTCAAAAGACCCTTAGTTTCTTCTCAATGGGTGCACTTTAAGTTTCAATTTCTCATTCACCCAAGCATTATTTTGACAAAACAAATATATTAATTTGATTTTTTTATGATCTTCCAAAACCGAAATCAAACCTCAATTAAAACGGTTCATAAAATTGGATTTTAGTATTCCAATTTTTCAACATTACATGAGTCATTGGTTTAGAACTAACAAGAAGATTTGTTTTATTTATCTATTTATTTTTTTTAAAAAACATAAGATTCGTTTTAAATTGATGTTTGAAAATGTTTAAAATTTTGATTATATGGACCCTCATAGCTTTAATAATGCATGAACAATGTTCTCTCATCTTATCTCATGACCACAGCATATGCATGTATACCTTCTTTACTTTCGTACTAATATACACTTTCTATCAATTTCAGTTCATCTTTTGATTTAATTTTTATTCACAACCAAAGAACAAATCATCTTACGACACGTTAAAAGTACATTTTCTACAAACTGCAATAATAATTACAAAATCTTTATGGTGGTGGGAGGTCTGACATTCTTTGTCAAACATCTCAATTCGTAAACTCTGACAACTAATAGGTTAATTATTTTATGCGATCATTATGATAGTGAATAATATGCATATTGTTTGACCAATACGAAAAGTATGGATATCATTGTAATTTCAATTATGAATGCTTATAATTTTTGACATTAATATCTTAATCACATGTATAAGTACCTCATTCACTAACCAGTGGTGGCGGCCATTCTACTGTCTAACCTATATAACTTTCATTTAATTTTTAGTTATAATTAATTAAATTAACTATATATGGTTTCTCAAGGAATAACCTCTTTAATTGAAGATTGTTTTTTTTTTTTTTTTTTGCTGTGGAATAAAAGGTCTGGTGATCATTATCATTTATCACCAATAAATAAATATTATCAAACTTTTTCATTTTAAAAATATGGGAGGTTTATAATTTTTAACCAAACAAAAAGAAAATTTTTAACTTTACCCACTTTTTTTTTTAAAAAAATTGTTTTTGACCTCTCAACCAAATTATTTCCATTCTATACCCAAGAACCCTAAACTACCCTTAAGTGAAAATCACCCAATTGCCTTAACCCGAAATTACCAAACTAGCATTCTTCTTCCTAACAACATCCTAACCTCTTTGTCTACTCCATTCATGATTTTTCTTCTTCCATTCATCATTGTAGCTGAAAAACAAACCTCCTAGTAAGAGATTCTTCATTGAAGCTTTTTCTTCCATAGAAGGTTTTTAATCGATTCAAGTTTCATCCATTAAAGATTTTTAAGCTTCTTATTTCATTTCAAGTAATTTGAGTTTTGAAGGTAATGTATGTGTTTTTTTTGGTTGATTGTTAGGTTTTTTTGTTCACATTGCAAGCTAAAGGTTTTAAAAGTGATTTGGTTATGATTTATGGTATCCGTAAGGTAGATACGTAGTTTCTGCAAAATTTACGATGAAATCGATTTTCATTGGACTAAAAACCGATATCGATTTTTCGTTCAAACAAAAAACCGATTTAAGCAATTTTTTCATAATTTTTATATTTGTTGTGTTTTGGATGCTATGTATTGATTTTTAATGTTATATGTGGTTAAACATGATTATATTTTGTTCTATTTGATTGGATTTGGCTGGAGAGTGATTTGTTTCTCTGCACAATAATTGCGCCAATCGATTTTTTAGTGAACCGGTTTTTTGGTCCACTTAAAAACCGAGTTAGGTAGTTTTAGCATAATTTTGATATTTCTTGTGTTTTTGAAGCTAGGTATCGATTTATATTGTTAAATTTGGTTCAATATAATTGTATTTTGTAATATTGACCCATTGGAGTAAGACTAATATATTAATATTCTTTGAATGTTACAGGAATGGGTCAAGAGACAATCGTAATCAACTTTAACGGAGAGTGGAATAGATCTAACTATGTTGGGGGTGAGTCGATCATGTATGAGATCCCCAAATATAGTAGTTTTTCATCGTTGGTTCACGTTGTGTACAAAGAGATTGACATTGATAGAAGAAGATGGGATATCCGTATTTATTATTTACTACAAAGTATGACAAATGGCTAAGTGAAAAAGATATGCATCATGTCCGATCTAGGTGTGGTTGGTTTGATGGTGGTTAAAAATATTGATGTTAGAGAGATTTATATCAATAAGATTGCGAGAGATTTTGGAGCCGGAGTTAGTAAGCCTACTGTTCGTCCATATGTCACATACTCAATACTAGACACAAGACATGATGTGGCAGATATGGATAGACCTGTAAATCCGTGTATGATTGAAAGTCAATTTTGTCTTATTTTAGGTATTGGTAGAGTGCGTGCGAGATAAATGATAGAGTGCATTGTCAAAAGCGTTATTTAGAGATCGAAGATCTATGCAACTTCAAATGTATGGTATCTAATATTCACATTTTTTGTAGTATAAATATTTTGTTGAATTTTTAAGATTGTCTATTTAATTCTAGCTGAGGTTAAAACCTCAACTAGGTAAAAGCTCACGGAGAGGAGCTTTTCCAAATAGATATTTTTTAAAAAGATGTATTTGATCTAAATATCCTTAAATTTTTATAATTGACATGAAAATATCCTTAGTAAAATAATATCATTGAATTAATAATATTTTCCTATAGATAATTTAATACTTTAGTAGAACTTTTGATATGATTCAACTAAATAATTATATCTTTTACAAACAGAGGTTTTTCAAAAGTCCAGCCAAACAAGCTTTTAGTTAGTTAGATGCTAGTAAAATATTTCAGCTTTTACCTGTTGTAGATGTTAGAATAACTTTAATAGGTATAAACTTATACTAAAATCTGGAAACTCATATTAAATAATTAAGAATTGTTACAGAAAAACATACCTGAATCCATGTTGATAAACTTGAGTATGATTGAGTCTTTCACAGTCAAATCACCTTAGTAAGCTCTGTATTTTTCTTCTTGAATGGGGAAGGAGAAAGAGAGCAAAATATAATGTATATTGACTTGACTTGGGGACCATAACCCTTTATAGTATTCTTTATATACTAACCTAATTAGGTTCTCATTAACCCTAATTCCATTAGTATTAGGTTTCTACACATTTAAGCTCATACCCAATGGATATTTGTAGAGTCCAATTAATAGATCACTTATTTGGTCCTATTAAAATTGATAGCATGCAATATAATTGTTGTTTAATATGTAAGCCCACAATAAGAAATATTAAAAATCTCAACAATCTCCCATTTGGGCTACATATATTTCCTGAAACAATTATATTATCCATAGTCTTGAGTGCGCGTTGAAAAGCTATCTGTTCTGAAATATCCCCTTAATTACAATCTGGTCCATCTACTATATTAGTATGGAATCAAAGCGACCTTTGTTACATATATTCGCAACTAGATTCATCAATGGTCACCATACCAATATATTCAATGACATAGATCGAGTATGGATGTGTAGCATGGAAATTATATGCAATGTGATCTTAAACATGCCTATTTCCAACTGGTCCTACTTTAATCTTTAGTGAGATCAAACACAAATAATATTCAGAGTTTATAAATAAACCATATACTTTATTCTGCAGAAAATAAATATATCCATAACAAAGAACATAAAATATCAACTCCCACTAAACATGCACATCATCAACTAAAACAACACCCATATGAGCAGTGTGCTCATGAAAGACCTTGGGTGGTAATCCCTTAGTAAGTGGATCCGCAATCATGGAGTTTGTCCCAATATGTTCTATAGTCACCTGATTAATCTGAACTCTTTCTTTAACAACGAGAAACTTGATGTCTATGTGCTTCGACTTCGTAGAGCTTCTGTTGTTATAGCATATCTGAATTATTGTCACAATATATCTTTAATGGTCTTTCTATACTATTCACAACTCGCAGTCCTGTGACAAAATTTCACAACCATATTTCATGATTAGATGCCTCAAAACAGGCTATGAACTCAGCTGCCATAGTGGAAGAAACTATGAGTGTCTGCTTAGCACTCTTCCAAGAAATAGCTCTTTCAACTAGCAGGTAAATATAGCCTGACGTGGATCTTTTACTATCTTGGCATCCAGCAAAATCAGAATTAGAATATCCAATGATCTCTAAATGATCTGATCTCTGATAAGTGAGCATGTGATCTTTTGTTCTCTGTAAATAACGCATAACCCGTTTGACTGCTTTCCAATGATCCATCCCTGGGTTACTCAAATATCTGCCCAACATTCCTACTATGAACGCAATATCCGGACGCATGCATACTTGAGCATACATTAGACTTCCTACAGCTGACGCATAAGGAATCTTTTGCATTTCTTTCTGTTCCAACTCATTCTTAGGGCATTGATTGAGACTGAACTTGTCTCCTTTAGCTACAGGGGTATCGCCTGGTGCACAACTTTTCATGCTGAATCTATCAATAACTCTTTCGATATAACTCTTTTATGATAATCCAAGGATACCTCGAGTTCGATCTCGATGTATCTATATGCCTAATACAAAATAGGCATCCTTAAGATCTTTCATCTCAAAATTCTTTATCAAAAATCTCTTGGTTTCGTGCAATAAGCTTATATCGCTGCTAGCAAGCAGTATGTCATCGACATATAACACCAGAAATATGTATTTACTCCCATTGAACTTATGATATACACAATCTTCAACCTTATTTACCTCAAACCCATACGAGATAATAACTTGATGAAATTTGTGATACCATTGACGAGAAGCCTGTTTGAGACCGTAGATGGATTTTTTTAGTTTGCAAACTATTTTCTTTGGGTCACCGGGTACAAAGTTTTCTAGTTGCATCATATATATTGTTTCATCAATGTCACCATTGAGAAACACTGTCTTTACATCCATATGATGTAGCTCCAAATCAAAATGAGCCACAAGTACCATTATGATCCTAAAAGAGTCTTTCGTTGAAACCGGAGAGAAAGTCTCTTTATAATCAATGCCTTCCTTTTGAGTAAAACCCTTAGCAACTAGACGAGCTTTATATCTCTCAGCATTGCCTTTTGAATCCCGTTTGGTCTTAAATATCCATTTGCAACCAATGGATTTCGAACCTTTAGGCAATTCAACGAGATCCCAAACGTCATTGTCCTTCATGGATTTCATCTCATCATTCATGGCATTAATCTATTTTTGAGAATTAGAACTTTGTTTGGCTTGATCGAAGTTGGTGGGATCATCTTCCACCACTCCTATATCAACCTCATGTTCTTGGAGAAAAACGATATAATCATCTGGAATCGCACTTCTCCTTTCTCTAGTGGATCGTCTTAATGGCATATTTTCTTGAAGTTGTTGAGTTTGCACTATAGGTATAATTTCTTCATTTTGCACAGGGAGCTCTTCTACATTGTCTTGATATTCTGGATTTGAATTTTGAATAATGTTAGGAATAAAAGCCTGATCATTATCAAAAGCAATAGTAGGAAGAGAAATAAATTCCTCTTCAAAGACAATGTCTTTAACCTTATCTCCCCCCACAAACTCAACTTCCTCAAGAAATCTTGCATTTCCCGTCTTAAAAAAAAAATAAAAATGTTCTAGTAGTGGGATCGTAGAACTTAAAACCCCTTGACCGTTCAGAGTATCCAACAAAGTAGCAACTTACAGTTCTTGAGTCCAGTTTCTTTTCATTAGGCCTGTAAGGCCTTGCCTCAGCTGGACAACCCCAAATGTGTATATGCTTAATACTAGGCTTTTTGCCTGTCCATAATTCATAAGGAGTTTTAGCTACCGCCTTGCTTGGAACCCTATTGAGGATATACACTGCAGTCTTTAGTACTTCTCCCCAGAGGGATTCTGGTAAAGAAGAATGATTTATCATACTTCTTACCATGTCCTTAAGCATTCTATTTCGTCTCTCAGCAACACCATTCGTGCTAGGTTTATCTGGCATTGTGTATTCTAGGACGATGCCGCATTCCTCTAGGAATTTCGCAAAAGGTTCTGGACGTTGTTTACCGGATCCATCATATCTACAATAGTATTCACCACCATGATCAGATTTGATAGCTTTAATTTTCTTGTCAAGTTGATTTTCAACTGCAGCTTTGAAAGCCTTAAATACATCCAGGGATTGAGACTTCTCATGTATCAAATATAGGTACCCATATCTTGAATAATCGTCTATGAACGTCATAAAATACTGTTGATCATTCCAAGAGGTTGTAGGAAATAGTCCACAAATATCAGTATGTATTAGTTCTATGACATTAGAAAACCTGTTTGCACCTAATCTCCTAATGTTTGTCTGTTTCCCTTTTATACACTCAATACAGACTTGAAAATCTGTTAAATCAAGGGAATCAAGAATTCCATCATACACAAGTCTTTGAATTCTTTGTTTAGAGATATGACCTAAACATTTGTGCCATAGTGTGGCAGAATCCCTGTCAGTTAATTTTCGTTTTGTACCTCGTGAATTTGTATGCAAGGTTTCATTAATTGAGACAATTATATCCAACAAATATAGGTTATCATGCAAAGATAAAAAATCAGTGCCAATAAGATTTGAATCTTGAAAAAGACTAAATTTATTATTTCCAAATGAACAAGAATAACCAAATTTGTCCAAAATAGAAACTGAAACCAAATTCCGTCTAAATGACGGCACTACATAAGTCTCTTCCAAATTCAAAAATTGACCAGTCTTTAATAATAACCTAAAAGTTCCTATAGCCTCTACTGCAACTGTTTTGCCATCGCCCACATAGATGAATCTTTCAGCATCACTTGGCTTTCGGCTCCACAGGCAACCCTGCATAGACACACTTATATGAGTAGTAGCACCAGAATCTATCCACCAAGTGTGTTTAAGTACAGAAGTTAAATTAACTTCAGAACAAACCAAATTGAGAAGCATACATTTCTTGACACGCCAATTGGCGTACTTGGGACATTCTTTCTTCATGTGTCCAGCTTTTTTTGCAAAAGTAACTAGTAAACTCCTCATCCTGTTTCTTTTGCACCTTATGTTGTGATGCCCCAACTGCAGCTTCTTTTCCTCTTTTCCTTTTCTTGTCCTTAGAGATAGTTGCTAAGTGAGCACTTTCAAGACCTTCTTGCTTTAATATTTCCTCTTCTTGCACACAGTGAGATATGAGCTCATTAAGAGTCCATTTGTCCTTTTGAGTGTTATAACTCACTTTAAACTGACTATATTGTGCAGGAAGAGAAATCAAAACTAAGTGCACCAGCAAGTCCTCAGACAGCTGTAACTTTAATGTCTTTAGTTTGGAAGCGATATAAGACATCTCCATGATGTACTCTCTTATGTTCCCTTTTCCTTTATACTTCATTGAAACAAGGTTAGCCAAAAGGGTACTTGTTTCAACCTTTTCGTTTTTCGCAAAACGTTGTTTTATTTCCTCAATGAACTGCTTAGCATTTTTCTCTTCGGACATAGAGCCCCTAAAAGTTTATGGAATGGAACGTTTCATGATCATAAGACACATGCGATTAGAACGGTCCCACTTCTCCATGCTCGCCTTTTCATCGGCAGAACTATTCTCATTAAGAGCTGCAGGCCGTTCTTTCCGAAGCGCCAGGTCAAGATCCATGCAACCGAGAACAATCATAACATTCTCTTTCCAATTCTTGAAGTTCGTGCCATTAAGCACAAAAATGGAATTGATATTAGCAGATATTGTTGAAGCAGAAGTAGTAACTGAATCGAGAACAAAATTAAATACAAGCTCATAATCAATAATTATGTCATAATACAACAATAATTAATAAATTAGTATATGACATGATTAAATAATTCCTATAATGATGGGCCCTAAAACAAGATACCTAGCACAATATTGACATTTAGTCTTTGGACAGAAATATCAACTGTAAGTGGTACTCTCCGTGCAGTAATCAAATATTGACAATTAATCCGGTCAAGCAATAAACCTTTCTTTGGACCGATTTATTGCTCACATGGAAAACCTAATAATCGTCACATATTTATTACCACAAGTATACCTATTATTTGGCCAAATAACAATCTTCTTTTGGGCCGGTCATTATTTGCATAAATAATAGACATACATATCTTAATATTCCAAAATAAACAAATTTACATTATAGAGGTTACTTTGGCAACATATAATTTCAATTCAATTTATTTTGAAATATCAGATTTATTTATTTATTTATTTATTTTGTGAACTAAAGAAATTATATTATATTGGCAAAACAATACAGAAGCATTATGCACAATATATAATTTCATAGAATTTTATTTCCGAACTAAAACAAAAATTGCCATTAATTTTATAAAGCACAAGTAAAACGCAAGCAAATTGAATGACCACCAAAGTAACTAAAATCGCAAGCAAAAAGCAATTCTAGTGACCACCAAAGTAACTAAAATCGCAAGCAAAAAAAACAATTCCAGTGCCACCAAATTTTTTGAATATAAAATTTGAGAGAGGCCACAACTCACATTACTTTAAAATTGGTTGTGATCAATCAACAATTAATAAAATAAAATGATAATAATAAAAGATTGATGGCTATTCAACTTTTCCACGATACACATTTACCAAAAGCAAAGCACACAAAGGCATCAACCACAATATTTATACATGCATTCGTACTTTTGCACACAAGAAGACAAGTAATTCTTCCTTTTTAATAATTGTAACCAACGCAGAAAGCAATTGCAAGCAAAAGGCAATTCAAAAGCAATTCAATGGCCACCAAAGTCAACCGCATAAGACAACACCATCCAAATTGAAAAGAAAAAAAAAAAACAATTTAATGGCCACCAAATTAAAACACACGTAAAAGTCACCTGAATTCAATATATACACATATATTTTTCATCATGTCTCCGTGACAACAACAATAATCAAATCAATTAATTTCTCAATGATTCAATACGAATTAGCTCTGATACCACTTGTTATAATAACTTTAATAGGTATAAACCTATACTAAAATCTAGAAACTCATATTAAATCATTAAGAATTGTTACAGAAAAACATACATGAATCCATGTTGATAAACTTGAGTAGGATTGAGTATTCCACAGCCAAATCACCTTAGTAAGCTCTGTATTTTTCTTCTTGAATGGGGAAGGAGAAAGAGAGCAAAATATAATGTATATTGATTTGACTTGGGGACCATAACCCTTTATAGTATTCTTTATATACTAACCTAATTAGGTTCCCATTAACCCTAATTCCATTAGTATTAGGTTTCTACACACTTAAGCCCATACCCAATGAATATTTGTAGAGCCCAATTAATAGATCACTTATTTGGCCCTATTAAAATTGATATCATGCAATATAATTGTTATTTAATATGTAAGCCCACAATAAGAAATATTAAAAATCCCAACAGTAGAAAGTTTTGTAATGTTATCGTACATGGAATTTTTCTTTTTGATGGATGGTGCACCTTATTTTAACATATAAAGATAAAATAAAGCCTAGCTATATCATTCAGACAGCTAGCGTAATTACATGGATACAATAAAGTAACACACTATGTGCTATATGAAGCAATATCTGAATGTACGGACCGCTAACTTCGCTATTGAGATCATCGGTACACCATTAATGCTTGCCTCTTCCCAGTCGCCAAGTTCTTGCCACCATTCACGAAGGGTACCGGTGAATCTTGTAGCAAACTGGGTAAGAACTTGTTGGATACAGACAGTTACAGTTCTGCTAGCTCCCAGATCTTAATCAGGTACTCTACCTGTTGTATACTGAATTCTGTGGCAGACCACAAGCTCATGAGATCAAGATGCGTGAAGAATACTTCCAAATGAAGTGTTGCTCTTATAACCGTTTAGATCTTGATCGTCATTATCAACAAATGCTGAAAAGGTTTCATGCTCTTCATGGTATTGATGATCCTAACATGAAACAGGCTTTCTTGTCCTCTATTCCTGAATCTTTATCTCAGGAAGCACAGAAGCTAATGCAGTCCCAAGATCGTGCCCTGCATCAATGCACACTTGGTGAAATCTACCATTATGTTCTTGCAGCTCTTGACAAACTCTGTGCCCAGAAGAAATTCTTTGAAGATTACTTAAAGAAAGCTCAGCAGTTAACAAAAGTATGTCAACGCCCTGATCTCCAGATCAAATGCAAAGATGAAAAGCGTTGCCAGTGCTATACTAAAAGGAAGCACCACTCCTTCAAATCCAAATCTCCTCATCAGATCCTTTCAAAGCATAAATACTATGCTCGGAAACCAAAGTTCAGACGGTTCCTTCGCAAAAAACCTACCAAACAGAGATCTACATCCAGATGTTATCTCTGCAACCAGACAGGACATTTTGCCAAGCATTGTCCTAATAAACCTCATAAATCCCAGTAGATGGTCCAGTACCTTGCCCAGAAAGGTATCTCCCTCACTGATGATAAAATTGAAGATATCCTCTCCATTCATGATCATTCCACTTCTCATGATGTTCTTCAATTTGATCAGACCTCTATATCTGATAATTCTGATTTTGATTCTGACCATCTAGCATCCAGACTTTTATACACAGTCCAACCTTCCGTGTCCTTGACACATTCTGTCATGATAAAAGTCTTCCCTTCCAAATATGCAAAACCAATTCCTATCATTGCTTTCATTGATACTGGTGCAGCCACCTCTATCATGAATCCTTCTGTTTTGCCTTCTCAATATTGGAAACCTCACCAGGAGAAATTTAGAACTGCCAATGGCCAAGATTTCTATATCTCTCAGATCAGCAAACCCATGATTTTTGAGATTTTCCCTGGTTGTTCTATTAAACATAAAGTGCTCAAATCTGATCTTCCTAATAAAGATCTTGTGTTTGGCTTTGATCTATATGCCAAACTTCCTGCTCTCAAGCTTTTATCAACAGGCATCGGGTTTCGACAACATTTCAAACCGTGGTCTCCCATACTTAGCCTGTATGCTCTTCAACCTACTCTGGATTTCTCCACCATAACCAATCAGTTGGTTTCTCACTCCTGTGCTGAGTCCCATACTGATTTCTTTAAGAAATGTTTTCATCCATTATGGCAAAATCCAGACTTCTTCATCAGACTGT
Organism: Nephelium lappaceum; assembly: GCA_021234005.1. Classification (NCBI taxonomy): domain Eukaryota; kingdom Viridiplantae; phylum Streptophyta; class Magnoliopsida; order Sapindales; family Sapindaceae; genus Nephelium; species Nephelium lappaceum. Next base: position 9,293,864 of record CM038000.1, on the reverse strand, counting down.
CTTTTCAACAGAATGAAGATATCAATCCTACTAAGGCCAGTCATTCAGGTATGAATCCTGATCATTTACAGCTAGCTCGTACGGAATGTTCACAGCTCCAATCTGAAGGTCTCATTGAACCAACAACCTCCCAGTGGGCATGTGAAGCTTTTTATGTCAATAAGCGAGTTGAACAAGTCAGAGGAAAACTCCGCTTGGTCATCAACTACAAACCCCTGAATCAATACCTCTAAGATGACAAGTTTCCTCTTCCCAGTCGCCACACCTTGTTCTCTTGTCTTCCTTCTGCAAAGATCTTCTCCAAGTTTGATCTTAAGGCAGGCTTCTGGCAACTTGGTCTCCATCCTGAGGACAGATACAAAACAGCTTTTTGTATCCCTGATCACCACTTTCAATGGACAGTCATCCTTTTTGGCCTCAAAACTGCTCCATCCTTATTCCAGAAGGCCATGACAAAGATCTATGCTCCTTTGCTCCATAGTGCTCTCATCTACATTGATGACATCCTCCTATTCTCTTCCTCGGAGCAAGAACACTATGAACTCCTCCAGCAATTCTCCCAGATTACTCAGCAATATGGCATAATGCTTTCTGCCAAGAAAATGGAGATTGCTCGTCCTAAGATTACTTTCTTTGGTATGAAATTTTCTGCAGAAAAGTATCATCCTCAACCACACATTGGTCATGAACTTCTCAAGTTCCCAGATGAACTGCTCACCAAGCATCAGATTCAGCAGTTCCTAGGCCTTGTCAATTATATCAGGCCTTTCATCTCCAATGCTGCATCTCTGACAAAACCATTGTCAACTTTGCTACAGAAAGATCCTCCTCCCTGGAGTCTTCGCCAAACTGAAGCTGTGCAACAGCTTAAGCAAATTTGTCAACAGTTACCATCCCTGCACATTCCTTCTACAGGAACCAGAATTTTACAAATAGATGCAAGTGATAATTTCTGGGGTGCAGTGTTATTTGAACAAGACCAGCAAGGCCATAGGCACATCTGTGCTTATCAGAGTGGAAGCTTTAAACCCAGTCAGCTTCATTACCACTCCACCTTTAAAGAGATTCTTGCAGTCAAGAACGCCATTGAAAAATTTTAGCTCCATCTCATTGGCCATCATTTCATTGTGGAAACCGATATGAAATCATTTTCTCAGATGCTTCAATTCCACAAGAAGAAATTGCCACATCAGCTTTTACTTCGATGGTCCGAATGGTTCAGCAAATTCTCTTTTACCACTCGACATATCAAAGGTAAAACAAACTGCCTTGCAGACTATCTCTCTCGTCCAATCCAAACAAACAGTGTGTCTTCTCTGTTAATGTTTCAGCCTTCTTCTTCTGTTGACCTTCCAGAATTTCCTGATTTGCTTAAGTTTCATTTTCCTAGGAATCGTATTAGAGAATTATTGTTTAAATACCAGTACAACTGTATAAGATCCCATGGATCTGTGTTTTTTAATTCTCTTTGTGTTCATCCTGAGTACCCTTTCGCCAAGGTCATTCATTTACCAGAACAATCTTTCTATCCTCATTATCTTTTCCCAATAGAATTATTTTACTTCCTCTAGTGCCTTGGTCATCTTTACCACTTTGCTATAGAGGTTTCTAATGACAAATTCCTTCAAGCATTGACATGGGGAATGGATTCCTCCACGGTCCTGAGTGATTTTCCCCATTTCCTTTCTCAATACCAGACCCTTGCATCCTGGCAGTTATGGTCCGAAGTAAACAAATTACTTCCAAAGCATTGGTCTGTCTTGGTTTTCCACCACCCTTACTTCTCCAGATAGGATGGTGTCTACCTGTCTAAGCCACAGTTTGCCTTGTTAGCTCAGAATCCTTTTCCAGTATTTGATGGCAAGCTCCATTGCACACATCAGTTCAGGCTTATCCAAAAACAGCTTTTTGAGCATAACCAGATCATCCCTAACACTATCTGGCCAGCTCTACAAGATGATACACCCTGGTCCACATATCCTGCTCCTTATCTTGAGCAGTTGTCTTTAGCGCGTGATCACTATATCACTCAGCTTAGTGACCAGCTGTCATCCTCTTTTGAAGATTCGTATCCACTCTGGTATTTTCCAGACTCTCAACCTGAATCGTGGCAACAAGAAGATATTGATGCTGCTAAAGCTAGATATGATTCTGCCAAGCACCCAAATCCTCCAGCGCCACCTGTCTCAATTGAATCATGCTCTTTTGCCACTATCTCTTTGACAGATGAGCCCTTATCTACTTTCGACTCAGCATTTTGTCCAAAGTGCTCATCTTCATCTCATTGTCCCATCCATACAACTGCACAACCATCATGGACATGTCACATCTGTGGTGCCACCGATTCCGATGACGAAGACCACAATAACTGCAACTTGTCCTCATCTGCGTAATTATTGCATATCCCTGCTACCAGATGCTCTGCAAAGTAAATCAAGATTCCTGCCAATCCAAAAGTTTGTGTATTAGTCAAAAGCTGTGGGTCCCCATGTCTCTGGTCCCACCAGATATTATTATGCTTGTAATAATTAGTTTGCTTTTGAGTCAAAAGTCGTAGGCCCTACAGATCATTATGATTTGCTTTAATTATGTTTTGCTTTTGCTTTTACTTTTATCATGTCTTAGCCATGATGCTGTCTGTCTTGTCTCTTGTGCGTCCATTTGCCTATAAATGGTTTCGCCTCTTTCAGTTGTAAGAAAGCTGGAGCCAGCGTAGAAGCTGGACATCACCCATAAATAAAATGAGTGTTCCCTAAACCTCTCGAGCCAGTTTACTACTTCTCTATCTTTTTCAAATGAGTGTGCTTATGTGTTAAGGAAAGAACCTATCTGGTTCTTTGTCTCTGATCTTTCATTCTTGTACCTTTTGTTTAATCCAGTGAATCCTTTTATTAGAAGGTAATTCTGGAAATGGAAAGAAATGGAAAGAAGAGTGGAAAGACACCATGCTGAGAGTAAGTCCCGTTGAAGCCAGGAGGGCGTGTTAGGGCAGCAAGCGTTAATGGTGTACCGATGATCTCTCACAGATTAACCTCAAGAGACCAGAATGAAAGGACAGTGACAAAGAGTCAGATATTTCTATGCTCTGATACCATAGACGGGTGGAATATCTGACTCTCTGTCACTCATCTGTGAGAGATCATCGGTACACCATTAACGCTTGCTGCCCTAACACGCCCTCCTGGCTTCAACGGGACTTACTCTCAGCATGGTGTCTTTCCACTCTCCTTTCCATTTCTTTCCATTTCCAGAATTACCTTCTAACAAAAGGATTCACTGGATTAAACAAAAGGTACAAGAATGAAAGATCAAAGACAAAGAACCAGATAGGTTCTTTCCTTAACACATAAGCACACTCATTTGAAAAAGATAGAGAAGCAGTAAACTGGCTCGAGAGGTTTAGGGAACACTCATTTTATTTATGGGTAATGTCCAGCTTCTACGCTGGCTCCAGCTTGCTTACAACTGAAAGAGGCGAAACCATTTATAGGCAAATGGACGCACAAGAGACAAGACGGACAGCATCATGGCTAAGGCATGATAAAAGTAAAAGCAAAAGCAAAACATAATTAAAGCAAATCATAATGATCTGCAGGGCCTACGACTTTTGACTCAAAAGCAAACTAATTATTACAAGCATAATAATATCAGGTGGGACCAGAGACATGGGGACCCACAGCTTTTGACTAACACACAAACTTTTGGATTGACAGGAATCTTGATTTACTTTGCAGAGCATCTGGTAGCAGGGATATGCAATAATTACGCAGATGAGGACAAGTTGCAGTTATTGTGGTCTTCGTCATCGGAATCGGTGGCACCACAGATGTGACATGTCCATGATGGCTGTGCAGTTGTATGGATGGGACAATGATATGAAGATGAGCACTTTGGACAAAATGCTGAGTCGAAAGTAGATAAGGGCTCATCTGTCAAAGAGATAGTGGCAAACGAGCATGATTCAATTGAGACAGGTAGCGCTGGAGGATTTGGGCGCTTGGCAGAATCATATCTAGCTTTAGCAGCATCAATATCTTCTTGTTGCCACGATTCAGGTTGAGAGTCTGGAAAATACCAGAGTGGATACGAATCTTCAAAAGAGGATGACAGCTGGTCACTAAGCTGAGTGATATAGTGATCACGCGCTAAAGACAACTGCTCAAGATAAGGAGCAGGATATGTGGACCAGGGTGTATCATCTTGTAGAGCTGGCCAGATAGTGTCAGGGATGATCTGGTTATGCTCAAAAAGCTGTTTCTGGATAAGCCTGAACTGATGTGTGCAATGGAGTTTGCCATCAAATACTGGAAAAGGATTCTGAGCTAACAAGGCAAACTGTGGCTTAGACAGGTAGACACCATCATATCTGGAGAAGTAAGGGTGGTGGAAAACCAAGACAGACCAATGCTTTGGAAGTAATTTGTTTACTTCGGACCATAACTGCCAGGATGCAAGGGTCTGGTATTGAGAAAGGAAATGGGGAAAATAACTCAGGACCGTGGAGGAATCCATTCCCCATGTCAATGCTTGAAGGAATTTGTCATTAGAAACCTCTATAGCAAAGTGGTGAAGATGACCAAGGCACCAGAGGAAGTAAAATAATTCTATTGGGAAAAGATAATGAGGATAGAAAGATTGTTCTGGTAAATGAATGACCTTGGCGAAAGGGTACTCAAGATGAACACAAAGAGAATTAAAAAAACACAGATCCATGGGATCTTATACAGTTGTACTGATATTTAAACAATAATTCTCTAATACGATTCCTAGGAAAATGAAACTTAAGCAAATCAGGAAATTCTGGAAGGTCAACAGAAGAAGAAGGCTGAAACATTAACAGAGAAGACACACTGTTTGTTTGGATTGGACGAGAGAGATAGTCTGCAAGGCAGTTTGTTTTACCTTTGATATGTCGAGTGGTAAAAGAGAATTTGCTGAACCATTCGGACCATCGAAGTAAAAGCTGATGTGGCAATTTCTTCTTGTGGAATTGAAGCATCTGAGAAAATGATTTCATATCGGTTTCCACAATGAAATGATGGCCAATGATATGGAACTGAAATTTTTCAATGGCGTTCTTGACTGCAAGAATCTCTTTAAAGGTGGAGTGGTAATGAAGCTGACTGGGTTTAAAGCTTCCACTCTGATAAGCACAGATGTGCCTATGGCCTTACTGGTCTTGTTCAAATAACACTGCACCCCAGAAATTATCACTTGCATCTGTTTGTAAAATTCTGGTTCCTGTAGAAGGAATGTGTAGGGATGGTAACTGTTGACAAATTTGCTTAAGCTGTTGCACAGCTTCAGTTTGGCGAAGACTCCAGGGAGGAGGATCTTTCTGTAGCAAAGTTGACAATGGTTTTGTCAGAGATGCAGCATTGGAGATGAAAGGCCTGATATAATTGACAAGGCCTAGGAACTGCTGAATCTGATGCTTGGTGAGCAGTTCATCTGTGAACTTGAGAAGTTTATGACCAATGTGCGGTTGAGGATGATACCTTCCTGCAGAAAATTTCATACCAAGGAAAGTAATCTCAGGACGAGCAATCTCCATTTTCTTGGCAGAAAGCATTATGCCATATTACTGAGTAATCTGGGAGAATTGCTGGAGGAGTTCGTAGTGTTCTTGCTCTGAGGAAGAGAATAGGAGGATGTCATCAATGTAGATGAGAGCACTGTGGAGCAAAGGAGCATAGATCTTTGTCATGGCCTTCTGGAATAAGGATGGAGCAGTTTTGAGGCCAAAAGGGAGGACTGTCCATTGAAAGTGGTGATCAGGGATACAAAAAGCTGTTTTGTATCTGTCCTCAGGATGGAGACCAAGTTGCCAGAAGCCTGCCTTAAGATCAAACTTGGAGAAGATCTTTGCAGAAGGAAGACAAGAGAACAAGGTGTGGCGACTGGGAAGAGGAAACTTGTCATCTTGGAGGAATTGATTCAGGGGTTTATAGTTGATGACCAAGCGGAGTTTTCCTCTGACTTGTTCAGCTCGCTTATTGACATAAAAAGCTTCACATGCCCACTGAGAGGTTGTTGGTTCAATGAGACCTTCAGATTGGAGCTGTGAACATTCCGTACGAGCTAGCTGTAAATGATCAGGATTCATACCTGAATGACTGGCCTTAGTAGGATTGATATCTTCATTCTGTTGAAAAGACAGTCTGATGAAGAAGTCTGGATTTTGCCATAATGGATGAAAACATTTCTTAAAGAAATCAGTATGGGACTCAGCACAGGAGTGAGAAACCAACTGATTGGTTATGGTGGAGAAATCCAGAGTAGGTTAAAGAGCATACAGGCTAAGTATGGGAGACCACGGTTTGAAATGTTGTCGAAACTGGATGCCTGTTGTTAAAAGCTTGAGAGTAGGAAGTTTGGCATATAGATCAAAGCCAAACACAAGATCTTTATTAGGAAGATCAGGTCTGAGCACTTTATGTTTAATAGAACAACCAGGGAAAATCTCAAAAATCATGGGTTTGCTGATCTGAGAGATATAGAAATCTTGGCCATTGGCAGTTCTAAATTTCTCCTGGTGAGGTTTCCAATATTGAGAAGGCAAAATAGAAGGATTCATGATAGAGGTGGCTGCACCAGTATCAATGAAAGCAATGATAGGAATTGGTTTTGCATATTTGGAAGAGAAGACTTTTATCATGACAGAAGGTGTCAAGGACACGGAAGGTTGGACTGTGTATAAAAGTCTGGATGCTAGATGGTCAGAATCAGAATCATCAGATATAGAGGTCTGATCAAATTGAAGAACATCATGAGAAGTGGAATGATCATGAATGGAGAGGATATCTTCAATTTCATCATCAGTGAGGGAGATACTTTTCTGGGCAAGGTACTGGACCATCTGCTGGGATTTATGAGGTTTATTAGGACAATGATTGGCAAAATGTCCTGTCTGGTTGCAGAGATAACATCTGGATGTAGATCTCTGTTTGGTAGGTTTTTTGCGAAGGAACCGTCTGAACTTTGGTTTCCGAGCATAGTATTTATGCTTTGAAAGGATCTGATGAGGAGATTTGGATTTGAAGGAGTGGTGCTTCCTTTTAGTAGAGCACTGGCAACGCTTTTCATCTTTGCATTTGATCTGGAGATCAGGGCATTGACATACTTTTGTTAACTGCTGAGCTTTCTTTAAGTAATCTTCAAAGAATTTCTTCTGGGCACAGAGTTTGTCAAGAGCTGCAAGAACATAATGGTAGATTTCACCAAGTGTGCATTGATGCAGGGCACGATCTTGGGACTGCATTAGCTTCTGTGCTTCCTGAGATAAAGATTCAGGAATAGAGGACAAGAAAGCCTGTTTCATGTTAGGATCATCAATACCATGAAGAGCATGAAACCTTTTCAGCATTTGTTGATAATGACGATCAAGATCTGAACGGTTATAAGAGCAACACTTCATTTGGAAGTATTCTTCACGCATCTTGATCTCATGAGCTTGTGGTCTGCCACAGAATTCAGTATACAACAGGTAGAGTACCTGATTAAGATCTGGGAGCTGGCAGAACTGTAACTGTCTGTATTCGCCAAGTTCTTGCCACCATTCACGAAGGGTACCGGTGAATCTTGTAGCAAACTGGGTAAGAACTTGTTGGAGCTGAGCCTGGGGTTTTAACATCTCAGTTTGGAGCCAGGCTTGGAATTCAAAAATTCGTTCACGCCATTTAGAGTAAGGAATATCATCAAGCGTGAAAGTGAACAACTTAGAGGTGTTCTGGTTAGGCTGGGCAGGAGGAGGCTGAGGAGGAAGAGGTGGAATCTCAGTCTCTGTACTGCTAGGCGCAGTATGAATTTGGGGTTCAGTGTTCATATACTGAGTAGGAAGCCTTTGGTTGGAACATCGTTCGGGACTACTAATGTTGCTAAGATTAGTAGCACTGCTGGAGTAGAAGTCACCATCAAGAGAGGAGCGAAAATTATCTTCAGCAAGAGAGAACGAGTTGGAGAAACTGGACCTGTAGGTGATGGTCAGGTTATCAAAGAGACCATGATTTGAACCAAGAGGTGAACTTGGGGATGCATAAGGTCCAGAGTTGCTAGATAAAGGATCTTCAGAAGCATATGGTACGGGATCAGGATCTGGGTCAACAGGTAAGGGCTCAGGAGGAGCAATATAGGGTATCTGGGAAGATCCCATTGCATATAAAGCCTGAGAGATTGGATTCGGATGAGAGACCATAAATTGATCATCTTGTTGAGGAGATGGATCTGAGCGAAAATGGTCTGGTCTAAATGAATCATCCTGTTTGCTGTGTGAACTAGAATGTTGCTTTGGAGAAGGATAAGCCTTTGCTTTGCCTTTACGCCTGAGAAGTTGTTTTTGGCGTTTGGCTTCAGCATGCTGAGCTTCTTGTTGTTCTTTGAGCTTAGCATAGAGGCGATGAGAAGTTCCAAAAGCAATATCTGCCTCAGATCTGGTTTCCAAGGGAAGAGAGAACGAGGAACCAGCCTTTGGTGGAGGCGGAGGGAATGACCAGGTAGTACTGGGTGTTGCTTCAAAAGGATTATAGACAGGAGTAGGAGGAGTCGTATGGTACAGCTGTCTATACAAGTCTGTTTGCAAAGAAGCCATTTGGGTTTTAAGACTTCTCATTTCAGCATCTCGCTGAGTGAAAGCACTGGTAAAGCTCTGATTGGTTTGAATCAAATGGATCAATTCATTGTGGAGTTGATTCATCCGCTGGTTAAGCTGTTGTATGAGCTGAGAGGTTCTTTCAGCTACGGTAGAGGAGTGAGATTGAATATGGTTGAGTCGAGACTCAATTCTGTGCATGACTTTATTCTGGGCAATAGCATTCTCAGATTGCCAATTGAGAACAGCTTCAGCTTGAGAAAGAGGCTTTACAGAACCATCAGGTTGAATGGTTTGAGAAGGAGCAACACGAGGTCTTTGGTTGTATGTTTCTTCAAAGGAGGGAAAATCCATGTCATATGAAGGAGATGGATGTGAGTACATCAGAATAGCAGGAACAACAAGATTAGACTGTTTTGGAACCCATTGTTGGATAGGTTTACAAGTTCGAGAGATAGAACTTGATGGAGTGACAGAAGAGACTGTCAACGGTTGAGTACTAGGTGGCCGTTTAGGAAAACGGTGATCAAAGTCATCCCAAGAGGGATGTCTAATAGGAGCTTGGGTTGGCAAGTCAGGATCCTGAAGGTCATCGTTTTTATGATCTCGAATGTCAGTGTAAAAGTTGCCAACGATCCATTTCTCTTCCTAGAGCCTCCATTAAATCAAAGTCCCTCTACCAAAGATGGCTTAATGGTGATCCTACTGTCGGTCCTCTAGGTGAACCTACTGGTAAATACGAATATATTCTATTAAGAATGGGACCTGTACAAGTCCTTGTGCACATGTTAAAAAAGATAAAATAATAATCCTAAAAATAAATAATAGTGGCCACCACTCTACGTTAGCAATGAATAAATATTTATTGCGTTACAATTTATTACATTTTAATCTCTACTCAAACCATGTTAATATATATATAGACTTTGGTTATTTTGCCATAAATATAATTTTAATATTTAAGTGACGTTTGTTGTTGAGCAACCAACAACGGAAAAAATATTTATGGTTGATAAGATGAAGTTGATTCAATGATAAATCCTTCATAGTTATACTTTAAATGTTATGAGTTCAAGTCAATCCTAGTCTCAAAACTTTAATATGTATCTACATATAGAATTTATATAGTCGGTGTCTTTTAACTTTAAAAAGTTAGAAAAAACCAATTAAATTCATTTATTATATTTGAATTTAATAGGAGAGAGAATTTTTTTTAGGAAAGAGACTGCAATAGATGAATTTGATTCGTTTATCCCAACTTTAAAAAGTTAAGACGAATTAATTAAATTCATTTATTATATTTGAATTAAATATGAGAAATAATTTGTTTTAGGAGAGAGAATATAATAGATAAATTTGATTGGTTAGTCCTAACTTTTTAAAGTTAGGTGTTACTTATGGTAAATCATTATATATATATATATATATATTTTTTGATATCAACAAATGTGGTAAACCCCTCATATGACAAGTTGCACTTTTTTTTTCCCTTCGAATGCGACAAGCTGCTGTCGGTATAGAAGTACAGATGATAAAACTTTTTCCATAAAAGTGATTATTTCATTATTCACTTCAAATGATAATTGAGCTCATCCTAGTAATTGATGGTGTAATTTCAAAAACGAATACATATTTTAATTGGAACAATCATCAGTATAAATTGTATTACATATTGATGTCACCAAGCGTTGCCCTTTAGAAGCCGAACCACACGGTTGCCACCGAAAGAACTATTTCATTGTCCATTTTCAGGCCAATGCTATTATTATATATCATATATTGTATAAGTTACAGTTAAATGTCCATTTCTAGGCCAATGCTATTATTATATATCATATATTGTATAAGTAACAGTTAAATGCATATAAGTGAGAACATCATCTTATCATCAGCACATCATTGAGGCACACGTTTATGGAGAAGCAGTTAATTAATTGGACAAAAACTTTTTGTTCATTGAATATGATATCACATGTACTAATGGAATACATTTGCGTCACTTTTGAACTAATATCTTCTGTCTTGAATTTTGACCACCAACACCTGCGATGTGATGTGGTCGGCTTTGTTGTAGATAGATAATTGAATGTGTTTGATACATTCCAACATGTCGTGACAAAAGCAAACAAAAATTATTTTAGAATCATTTTAGTTTTTAAATAAAAATGTTTTTATCAGGGTTAAAGTTGTCTTTCTACAATTTACCCCGCTTTTCTATTAACTTAGTAATTACAGTAGGGGGAATTTTAGATAAAAACAAAACTAGTGTGGTAAAATTGATATTTTTTCAAATTACATGTGATTTTTTGAGATCATCCCAATTAATAGTGTAGAGGTAGCATTAGCAATATAATAGCATATTATAATATGTAATGGTGCATCTGGTCTTGCTTATTTGTGCTTAGTGTCTGTTTCCTATTTCTATAATATAGATTTTATTTTAAGATGCAATTTATTTAAGAATTTAATTTCATTAAATTATGATGATTAAGAAAATATTGATGTTGCATTTTCTTTATTTTTTTGATTATTCCAAATCAATATTATAAAAAGTATTCATCTCCACTACAAAGAGACCGATCCTAAAATTCATCTCCAAATTGTTAACCAACTTTTTAAAAGTCATTTATGGTGTTGATCACAAAGCAATTAATATATACTTTTTAAATTAACTAAACAAATCCAATCATCTATAACTCATGAGAAACTATCTCCCCAAATTTCTTAAATAGAAAAAAAATTAATACAAATAGAAATTCTATGAAAATTTTATGGGATAGATATTTCCCTAATTATCATAAAATTGTGTTAATATGTACCTAATTTAGAAAACATATTAAGTAAATGAAAATAAATAATTAATCACTTTGATGATAGCTAGCTTGTATTAATTTAATTACTAGAATAATTATTGGAATTGTAAGGTCAAAAGAACCTTTGATACCGACTAGTTGTTTCTGTGGTGAAAATCTAATTATTAATCGTACGTACCCAACTTTTGGTGGTGACTAAAAAGATTGACCTATGTTTGCAACTTGGCGGATTTGATAGAAAAAGGTCATGGCCTATACGAAAGCTGACATGTCAAAAGAAAACAAAAGAAAGTGTCATTTTCAATATATAGTTGTTTGAACGGTTTGGAATGGTTGTTATCTAGTTGGCAGTGTTTGGAGATTGAATTTGGATAATTTTGTTGTCTCTCAACTAGTTCACTTCTTATCTATTTTTAAAATATAGAATTTGGTCGTCAATGTCATCAATTGTTGTCCAAAAGTCGTGGATGCCCCATTATTATATGCTCATGCTCTATCGTCTATGGATTTGACTTGAGGATCCCCCATATTTCTCTTTTGGATGCTCCCATGTTTTTAGGTGCTAAAAAAACGACATTCTTTTGTGTGGTTAGATAAGGGAAACATCGTCAAATATCGTTGGATGTGTTAGCATGATTATTATTAGTATTTTTTTAATGTTGACATCATTACTATATTAAAACTATCCCGTACATACTAAGAAAAAATATATAAAATAGGACTCGAACCTCCGTCACTTTAGTGTATGGGACAATGAGGCAAATACAACCACCTAAGTTGCATGAGAGTGTTTATGCATTATATTCCAGTACTTGGATGTATTTGTACTCATGTTCAATAGCGGACCCAAAAACTCATATTAGAGGAGTGCTTTAATAGATTGATAATAATATTAAAAATAACAAAAATTATAGTAGTAAGATATGAAAATTTCTCTTTTGTTAATTTCTATGTCGTCTCAATGATTAACTAAAAATAATAATAAATAATGCACTTAATTAAATACATTTATAATCTTATAAATTAAAAATTTCCAATTATAAAGAATAAGAAAAAAATGAAACAAAGTTTTTTTTTTTTCCAATTTGATCTACTTAATTTTTTCTTTGTGATCATACTGTGACAATTTGCAAACAAATTATGTAAATTTCACATTCATATTAAAAATTAAGATTTTGCTAGAAATTAAACTTATAACAATATAACATAACATATCTCTTTAGATAAGAAAGTTTTTTATATCACTTTATTGGTTATAAACAGATGTAAATTACAATAATAAATGATTTTTTAAGAAATAAAAATTATATCATAATTGTGAATTGAGACATTAGATGTGAAATCAAAATTTGTAATTTATAATTTTATGATTCATTAATTTGATTTTCAAGTAGAGTTAAGAAGATATCAATATTTCAATAAATACATTTACGTTACTTTTTATGATACATATTATTATTATAATAGATTCTAACAAATAGTAGATAAATTTATGAATAAAAAAAAAGATAGGAATTAAATATTAATGAAGATAAGAATCGAAAATTAAAATTAATACAATGCCAGATCTGCACTTTGTTTTTGTTACTAATATATTTAGGATTATATGCCAAAATTTTATAGGAATTTTGTAAAAAATATAAATAAATAAATAAATAACTATTCAAGAAGAAAACCTTAATTTTTCTAGATTATTCCAAAAAAAAAAAAAAGGAATCTTTTTCATTATCAACCGCCAATTGATGCAGGTTTTTACAATACAAAAAGCACCAAAGAAAAAATAGAAGCATTCCAGTAGATTTTGACCAACTTAAAAAATAATTCATTAAAATTCACACAAAAACCCAATTAATTTAAAGAATTAATTGCGCTAAATACCCCTAAGGTTTGCTTTTATTTAGACGAAAATATATTTATCTTTAAATTACACCAAACCCCCACCCATTAGTCAAAAACGTTAAATTTAACTATTAACCAACTATTTTAATTGGAATGACGAAAATACCATTTTGTAAATAAAATCAAACAATAAAGAATAAATTTAAAAAATATTTTAAAAAACATATTTTTTAACAAATAATGTCATCTCCATTTGAAAACAAAAATATTTAAAGGGAAAATGAAAAAAAAATATATATATTAGGGGAGATCTCCACAAACTATTTAGCTCCATCTCCATCTAAAGATAGAGATATGGAGATGAATAGGGAGATGAACATCATCCTTAATGCAACCCACACACACGACCGCATGATCCTTAAATCATCATCAACAGCATCTCAACACAAAAACTACACAAACATTCATCCTCAACGCACAGTTGCACAACTAATCACACACAAATCTACTCTCCATTTGCACACAACCTACACACACAATCGATTGAAAATCTAGGTTCCCCCCACCTCCTCAACACACACCACCCCCCCCCCCCCCCCCCCCCCCCCGCCCCTTCCCTCCCCTCCACACCCCCCCCCCCCCCCCCAAAAAAAAAAGGAAGAGAAAAATTAAAAACAAATAGTGATTGAAGATTTGGGTTCCAAAAGAGAAAAAAATAATAATAATTGGGTTTGAACCTATCAATCGAACCTAGAACTCAATTGAACCCACCATCATCCACTAATGACCCAGATGAATATCATCTGGGTTTGTCCTAGATGATGATGGTGGTGGGAACACCCACCATTATCAAGAATAATAATAAATAATAATAATAAAAGAGAAAAGATTCCAAAGAGAAGATGACCAATTCATCATCTTGGACGAACCTAGATGATGTTTCATTTGGGTTCGATTCGAACCCAAATAAATATCATCCGATTCGTCCTAGATGATGATGATGGTGGGAACACCCACCATTATCAACCAAAAAGAAAAAAATAAAAGAAAAAGAAAGAAAAGAAAGACAGAATATTATAGAGAGAAGATGACCAGATCATTTATATTGTTTTTTTTTTTCCTGTTTTTATTGTTTTTGGTTTTTGTTTATATAATTTTCATCTCCACCATCCATCAAATAAGTGGTGGAGAAATATTTTTAATTTTTAATTTATTTTTATTTTAATTTGTTTATTTTTAATTTTTATTTTAAATTTTAAAGGAAAATTAGAAAAAACTCCACTGTCCATTTGTTAGATACATTTTTAATTTTTAATTTTTAATTTAATTTAATTAATTTTTTTGGTCTTATTCATGGACAAAATGTTTATTTGACGAAAAAATCTGATCAACTGTTAAAGCTGATAAATGTCAATTGACGGTGTGAGGGCTTGGTATAAACAAATCCTACAAATACAAACACTAGAAAAACACATTAAAATAACAAAATCTACTCAAGTATTCTCACAAAAGCTAGGATTAAAGATATAAAATCATATTTAAAATTGACATGATCAAAGCACTTACAAATCACAATGTTTCTATGTTAGATTTGGAGAAGTTTTAGACAAATACTCACAAACAAACACAAGTGAGGCCCAAAAAAAGGCTAAAAGAAGGAAAAAAAAAATGAAACACCATGTATTTGAGTACTTTTATTTATGAAAGAAAACATGTAATCAACAAAAAAAAAAAAAAAAAAAAAGATAAATTTTGTTGTAGCCCCTATTCCTAACATTTCAAAACCCTCATTAAAATGGTCCCTCTATTAGTCAACATAAAATCAACTAAATGATTTTCAAAGTATTTTAACTAAGATCAATCTCTATTTTGGATCTTGTCCACAAGGATATTGATCTTCTCTCTTGCAGAAGATCCAATCTCCATTGGAAGTTGATATACCTTTCTATTTTTTGTTTTCTTTTCAACCAAGGGCCACTTTAGTGTTTTCATGTTTAACCATTAAACCTAATAGTTGACCGCTAAATGGAAGAGAGGACGTTGTAATTATGGACAAAACTTAAACATTTCCCCTTATCCATTAAATATGAGGAAACATAATGTAATTTATTCTTTATTGCCATTCTTCTGAATTTCTTTGTAATTGGTAATATATTTTAGATTGACCAACTTCTGATTAGTAAACGTTAATAGCTCATATCTTGAGGATATCTAGCAAGATATAATGCCTTGATGAGAAAAGTTGTAGTGTTGTCTTGTTTAGATTGTCTTATTGATTTTTTAAAAATATATTTTAATTATAATTTAAGTGTAATATCATCTAATTCCATTGACTAGGTGTTTGATTTGTTTCCATTTGGTACAAAATTTCCCATGCAGTCATTATTATTATTATTATTTTTAAAGAAGTCGTTATTTTTTTTTTTATTTAAATCATATACACTATGTTATATTTTGTTTTTCTACATCATACGTATTATTATTGGTTAATAGTAATGCTCTGGACATTCCCAACTTTATGTATACACATACACACGCACACGCACATATTGCAATGACTCAAACTTGAGATGATACCAAATTGTATGAGAACTTTCTGTCACTAAGCCATAGGAGACAATGATTTTGTTCAACTTACAAGACACATCATATTGATATGTATTCATATGCCAAGTAAATATGTTTGTGTTATATATCGATTGGTCTTTATATTATTGTTTTATGTTTTATTATTTTGTCCCTTCTCAAATAAATTTTTGGATCTGTCGTTTGGCGTGGTGTGAGATTCGAAATTCTATCATATATGCAAATGATAAAATGTACTAATTATAGGAGAAACTTCACTTTAGTCTTTAAACTTTTGAAAATTATCACTTTTTAAAGCTTGTTTGTGTTAATGACTCTGGTGGTCCCTAAAATTTAAAAAACCTATAAATTTAGTCTCTACAATTAGTCAAACTAAGGGAGGGTTACTTTTGTCATTTTAATTTCAATTAAAATAATTTAAGAATTTTTTTTAAAAAAAAGAAAAATTGATATTTATCATCTATCTTAAAAATGGATGGTAGGGATAAAAACTATTAAAAATAATATTACAAAATTAAGGGTAAATTCTAAATTACACCCCAACTTTTGCATTAAAAAAAAAGAAAAGAAAAAGAAAAAACTCTAACCTTCTGAAAATACACGTTTTTCGTCCAACTGCTAGAATTTCCATTTAAAAAAGTGATTATGACATATGCAGACTACTAAATGACCTATTTGCCTCTACTTTATGAAAAATTAATTTAACAATTATAAAAATTAAATAAGAATTAAAAACAATAAATAATTAAAAAAAAAGAGATCTCCACCGTCCATCACATGATGGACAGTGGGGATTAATTTAAAACTAAAACTTAATATTTATATTTGTTTAAAAATTTAACATTTATATTTTTCATAAAAATCTGAAAAAAGAAAAGAAAAAAATTGTTGCAAAAAGAGAAATTTAAAAAAAAAAAAAAAATCAAATTGAAGAACTAGGTTATAAATCCAGATCTTCAAGTTGAAGATCATCTTCTACTTCAACTTGAAAATTTGGATTCACAACCCAAGTCTTCAAAAAATTAAAAAAAAAAATCTTGACAAACTGTCTAATCGATCAATCCACCATTCTTAATCTAATCACAACCCTTTATCTTCAACACCAACAATATAATCTCAATCTCAAATGTTTATCTTTAACACCAACACCAAAAAACATCAATTTGTTAGAAACCCAATCAAAACACACAACCCAAACCCAATTAACACCAAATCAAGAAGAAGATTTTTGGGTTTCCACCAATCAAAACACATAACCTAGAGTCCCAAACTCAACCAAAAGACACAACCCAGAGGAATCTTAGTTTGAATCAAATCGAGATTTCATCTGGGTTCGACCTAGATGAACAAGCAGGAAAAAAAGAGAAGAAGAAGAAAAGAAGGAAAAGAGATAAAGAGGAGATGAAAGAGAGTCGGTGTGAGGTATGGTGAAGAGGGTGGTGGTCGGCATGGGAAGGAGTGGTGGTGGAGGTCTGGTGGAGGATGGTGGAGACAAAGAGAGAGAGTTGGTTGTGATATGAGGGTGATTTTTAGGTTTTTAAATTTTTTATTTAAATTTTAAATTTTTAATCTTAATTTAAATATATATATTCCTTATTTATATTTTATATATTTTTATTATTTTCTTATTGACTTGTTTAATTAACGCTTCATTTATCATCTTACCCTTAACTTGCTAACTAAAATCACATTTTCAAACAAAAATTCTAACGACTGGGCACAAAACGTGCATTTTCGAAAGGTGGGGGTGTATTTTTTTTTTTTAATGCAAAAGTTGGGAGGTAATTTAGAATTTACCCAAAAAATTATTAAAAAATTTGATTTAAATCGTCAATCTCTAAGATCGATGGTGGAGATCAAAAGTTGCCAAACAAAGTAAAAAAAATACACATACATACATACATACATACATATATATATATATATAGAAGTAAACAAAAGAAAAAAACCGGTGGATTTCCGTCAAATGGAGAGTCAAAGATCTCCAAGTTTAGCTATTGACAATCCCAATGGCCGACCATGGACATTGAAACACAATCTAGATCTAGATTATGGCTTAATGATCTAAGAACCCGTATTGTCGAACTACGGTCTAGGTGAACTCATATCGTTGAACTCAATAAGGGTTCAACCTAGGGTCATTGACGACCTAGATGGAACCTAGATCATCAAACAACGATCTAGGTTCCAAGATAATTGTCCAACGATCTGTGTTACTAGATAGTCAATCCACAATTTGGGAACCCAGATCGTGGTTCTCTCTCCATGGTCGGCTAATTACTAGAAATGGAAATTAATTTTTATTAAAAAATATTCAGATCCATCAACAATACTGATCCAATAATTTTTTAAAAAAAAAAAAATTAAAAAGCTTTACAGCATTGATGGAGATTCATCGATGGTGTAGATCTAGCAATTTCACTCTCGGATATTCTTATTCCAACATTTCAGAACACCCAAAAGTTAGCATGGTGGGGCCGTCCGTACACTTTGCTTTAAAACACAACAAAAAATCCATTCCATTCAGCTTACAACAACTCTAACGTTAATTTAATTATATATTAGTTGAATTTTAGAATATAAAATACATTATATTATCAATCCTAACACTACATTACATATAATTCAAACATCTGTGCTTTTTTTTTGTTTTTTTCTCTCTTAAAGAAGTAATTCGAATATCAATTCATTAAACTAAAATGAGAATGTATAACATTTTAACAGCAATTACCTCAAACAATTCGATTATATCTTCTCTAAATTGTATATTTTTCAAGAGATGGAAATAACTAACTAGCCCTATCGACACGTATAGCATAGACAAGTGCTTAACAGTGGAATAAATTTTCTACACCTATTATTAAGGCATACTGGCGAAATAAAAAATTATGAGGTTGCAAATTTTTGTTTGGTTCTCTGATGTGGACTATAAGTTGCATGACCTGCAGTACTGGTCGCATAACTGGAAATAATAAATGTTGCAGGACCTGGATTTGTACTGGTTGCCCGACTCGGATCATCAGTTCATCGGTGCTTCCTGGACATAATATACTCAACCACATATAAGAACTTATGATAAGCTTATATTATTTAGAGGGTCTAAAGTGAACATTCGATTGAAAATAAAAAGAAGAATGAAACAGACTAATTGATTGATACTGAGTACAATAGCTGCTTATTTATTTGTTTATTTGAGTAGTGACACGCTTCTTAAATTTTTTATCCAAATCTATGATTATATGAGTTGTCAACATCATATAAATCATGAGATGATGTTATAATCATCCTATGCATTGCTGGATTAAGCAATGTTATCCTTCGGGACCTCCCCTCTTTCGAACAAAACTTTGTACTCGTGGGGCTGACCTGACTCCTTGCAGAATTTGATTATATCACCTTTTTGGAGTTTATGTTCTCCAACAAAGGCTAACCATCCGATGGTAATAGTAATGCTCGAGCTCTGCGAAGTTTGTGAACAACGAAAGGTCCATTGCTTGCCTTTAACATCTTTGACCTTCATTTCAGTATCCAGACCGCCGTTGAAAAGATTGAATTTCGCAGCATCAGAAGCCGGAATCATCAAATGTCTGTCAATATCTCTGCTGTCAAGTTTCTTTTGGAAAATGGCCATGTCTGATATAACTATGCTTAACTGGGTTTGAGAACTATAACACTAAGAGAAAACAAAGTCTTTATATAAAGAGATTGAAGCATGCCCTCTGCAAACACCTCTATTTATGCATGAGAAAGATTGAGATTGGCATTGTCATTATCACCTTTGTAGTACTAAAGACAAAAACTAAGAAAATGATATGATCAGGTAGCAGAGTTAGTTGCATTTTCATAAATATTTAGCTGGCTTGGCGGCGACATTCTCTAATTAAAGGCGTGATGGTTGTTTTCATTTTTTTAAGCTAACGTTTTCACTAAAAGATTTTGTTTCTTTTTGTGCAAAATCTTAATAGAATGGGCCCCCTGCACGTTAAAAAAACAAAATCTGGAAAATAATTAGGTTGCTAGTTTTCAACCGCAAAGCTTGTCCCTTATAATCATTCATGTTAGCAATGGATCATTTTAAGGTTGTAAAAAAGGAGTTGAAAAGATGGCAACTTAATAAAAAGTTTTACACTAACTTTTTATATTTTAAAGAATAAATATTTCACTTGTGTTATAGTTTAAAATGTTTTTAGTCTCTACTTAAACTGTGTTAATAAATATCAACTTTGGTTTTTTTTGTCACAAATATAATTTTAATATGTTACTGACATTTGTTGCTGAAAACCCAACAGAAAAATAGTTAGTGTTGGTATAGGCAAAGTTGGAAACTACTGATTGATAAAAAGTTACAGCTGGTATGGAACTACACATGATGAAAACTTTTCATAGGCTAAAGTTAACATGGTGGGGCCGTCCATACACTGTGCTTTAAAAGTTAAAACACAACAAAAAATCAATTATTGTCTTTTGAATTAATGGGAGAACATCATCTTATCATTAGTAGATCATTCAGGCACGTGTATATGCAGAATCCCTTAATTAAATGGACAAAACTTTTTATACATTGAATATGATGTGATATATAATGACGGCATAATTATCGTCACTTTTGAATTAATATCTTTTGTTATTGAATCTTGACCACCAACAGTTGCCATGTATGAATAGTTTTGTCTTGTTGAAGGTATATAATTGAATGCGTTTGATAGTTATCACTATGTCGCGACAAAAGCAAACAATAAGAGAATTCTTGTCACTTTTGGTATTATGTCCATACTTTCTTGTAGCACCTTGTCACTTTTGGTATTATGAAGGAGAAGCATGTTGATTTGTACCGAAAGCTCGTCGTTGGCTTAGCTTGGAGGAAGCAGATGCCTAACCTTGCCGTTTCGCTTGATTTGGTTGATAAAATGCCTAGTTTGTCTGACTTTATGCTATTATTATTGCCTTTTATTTGGAACGTGTTTGTTTGCATTTTGTGGAGTGGAGACTGCTATGTTTTTGTTATTGTGGTCAAAAGTTCATTCAATGTATTAGTTTTATTCTCAAGGGAAATAGGATTGGTTATGCTATAAAGATGCTTGTAAGACATTTTGCATCTTTACTATATGTATTTATGCTATATGGTAGAAAATAAGTACTTGAATAACTTATATTCATATGTATTGGCATAATTGGACTTGATGATATTCGGAACCGAAACATTTTTGTTTTATTAGTTGTTCTTCGGTAATAAGATATTTGATTTTAGCAAACTGATAGTTCGTTGTCCTGATACTTGTCGATGTGGTCCTCGATTTCTGTTTGGATATGTTATAATTAGTATCTGATGCATTTTAGCTGTTATAATTTGGTATACACAGATATGATTAAAGAGTTACTTTGTCAGTAGGGGACAACAGCTTGATGCAGTGCATTTCACTTATGAAGTTGGTCTTGTTGACAAGTTCCCACCAATTCCTCTGCTTTAAGCTTTTCTTAAGGATGCAGGGAAGGCAGCTGCTTCTATTTTGGAGGATCCTAATAATGCTGGCAGAGCGGCGGTATATCTTTTGTTTACTCGTTTTGGTTCCTTTATTCAGTTTTATTTAATCACATGGCATTCAAATTATGGAACTTGATTGTCTTCTCTTTAATGGATTGCCTGATTTTACTCATGGTGTTCATGCTCAGTAGTGAGTCTATTTGTTAATTTCATGGAGTCTTTGTTTAGGCATCTCCTATAACAATTGGCTATATAATTTAGCTAGAAATGACAGTTATCAAGAAATGGTTTTTCAAGACTATAATGGAGATCTTTTATGGATAAAAAAATTCATCATATAATCTGGTTTGAATATTTGTCTTTGGTGGGGAGTGCTACCCAGAGTATACTAGACACGTGCTTTATTGTTGCTGGTTGTCGATTGTGCAAACTAAATGTCACAACTTTTGCCGTCAAGTTGTTAAATTCAAAGCTCAAGTTTGATAACTGTGACACAGCAGAATGTATGCAATCTCAGTTTGTGAACTTTGGGAGACAAAAAAATGTTGATGATGAATATGATACTGATGTTATCATTGTGATCACTAATATAGAAAAGTGTTTTTTTTTTTTTTTTGTTTTTTCTTTTTTATGTGAGTTTGAGAAGCAAACTTGAATTGCTTGGCAGTGTGCACCAGTTTTTTTTAACATCATGCATGACTGGTACAATAATTGACATTTTTGTGCAGGTTGCACCCTCGACCACAAGTTGATGTTGAATACTTGCATGGCATTTCTTGGTTTGCCCGTGAGGTGGGCCATTCAAACAGAGGCAGCTTATGGAGAAGCCTTATTGGCATTGAATGGTGCAGAACATAACTAAACATCTAAATGAGAAAAGGTAGGAACTTAGAAAGAATTCTACTTTACATAGGCATGGCAGTTAGCTGAAAATGGGCTTTCTAGATGCCGGATACAACGTTTTATAGAAAATTGGCTTTCTTGTCTGCATGCTGCATTAAAGAAAAGGTTGTGACGGCGGCTTCAAGGGCAGAGGAAGATTTTAAAAAAGCATTGTGTGGCGCTATTAATGAATTTTTCCTACAGATCGAGAAGTAGTCCATTTTTGCTATTGTAATGCTGGCAGGAATTTGGCAATGCACCAGTTGTGACCGTCTTACCTTTGCACTTATTTTGTAAGGTAGGTGCATTACTCTCTTATAGGAGTCGCTGATTTGAACAATATACTTTATTGTCTTTGAAGGTTCAACTATTCCGGGTCAATGCATTTGGTGTGCTTGATTGCATTTAAACTAATTCATTCAATGATAAGGATTTTTGTGGTGCAAATACCTGTATAATTGTTTAAAGTGTTGTTGAAGATAATAAAAGTGATCAGACAACAGTCTGAAGTTGGTTTAAAATTCTCTCAGAAAACTCATAGCTTTAATTACTTCTTATGAATGATTAATGGCATGTAAAATATCCAATCAGTTGAGGTTGGTTATCATGCCTAATAATACAATCCAGAATCTGCAAATT
This sequence comes from Nephelium lappaceum, assembly GCA_021234005.1. Taxonomy (NCBI): domain Eukaryota; kingdom Viridiplantae; phylum Streptophyta; class Magnoliopsida; order Sapindales; family Sapindaceae; genus Nephelium; species Nephelium lappaceum. The sequence continues at coordinate 9,271,036 of CM038000.1, read as the reverse complement.
ACTAAAAATAAAATGGATTCTAGTTTTTCACTTAACTACTAGAAAATATGTTAATTTATAGACTTCATGTGGATAATTTAAAAACCAAAATATAATGGTCTTTTAATTCCTTTTAATTATATTAATTTTGCAGTTACAATGCATTAATCCATGACTTAATTCTACAAATTCAATTTACAATTAAACACCTATGCAGTTACAAAATTCAATAATTAATTCTGCAAATTCAATTCAAAATTAATCATGTCTGCAGTTACAAAATTCAAAACTTAATTTCGCAAATTCAATTTATAATTAATTATCTCTGCACTTACAAAATTCAAACTTAATATTGTATATTCAATTCAGAATTAATTATTTTGCTGATTGCAATTATTCATGAAATAATCATGTCTGCAGTTACAAACACAAAATTTATTCAACAATTAATACTGTAGAAACCATTAACTAATATTCAAATTTCAAAAGACCCTTAGTTTCTTCTCAATGGGTGCACTTTAAGTTTCAATTTCTCATTCACCCAAGCATTATTTTGACAAAACAAATATATTAATTTGATTTTTTTATGATCTTCCAAAACCGAAATCAAACCTCAATTAAAACGGTTCATAAAATTGGATTTTAGTATTCCAATTTTTCAACATTACATGAGTCATTGGTTTAGAACTAACAAGAAGATTTGTTTTATTTATCTATTTATTTTTTTTAAAAAACATAAGATTCGTTTTAAATTGATGTTTGAAAATGTTTAAAATTTTGATTATATGGACCCTCATAGCTTTAATAATGCATGAACAATGTTCTCTGATCTTATCTCATGACCACAGCATATGCATGTATACCTTCTTTACTTTCGTACTAATATACACTTTCTATCAATTTCAGTTCATCTTTTGATTTAATTTTTATTCACAACCAAAGAACAAATCATCTTACGACACGTTAAAAGTACATTTTCTACAAACTGCAATAATAATTACAAAATCTTTATGGTGGTGGGAGGTCTGACATTCTTTGTCAAACATCTCAATTCGTAAACTCTGACAACTAATAGGTTAATTATTTTATGCGATCATTATGATAGTGAATAATATGCATATTGTTTGACCAATACGAAAAGTATGGATATCATTGTAATTTCAATTATGAATGCTTATAATTTTTGACATTAATATCTTAATCACATGTATAAGTACCTCATTCACTAACCAGTGGTGGCGGCCATTCTACTGTCTAACCTATATAACTTTCATTTAATTTTTAGTTATAATTAATTAAATTAACTATATATGGTTTCTCAAGGAATAACCTATTTAATTGAAGATTGTTTTTTTTTTTTTTTGCTGTGGAATAAAAGGTCTGGTGATCATTATCATTTATCACCAATAAATAAATATTATCAAACTTTTTCATTTTAAAAATATGGGAGGTTTATAATTTTTAACCAAACAAAAAGAAAATTTTTAACTTTACCCACATTTTTTTAAAAAAAAATTGTTTTTGACCTCTCAACTGAATTATTTCCATTCTATACCCAAGAACCCTAAACTACCCTTAAGTGAAAATCACCCAATTGCCTTAACCCGAAATTACCAAACTAGCATTCTTCTTCCTAACAACATCCTAACCTCTTTGTCTACTCCATTCATGATTTTTCTTCTTCCATTCATCATTGTAGCTGAAAAACAAACCTCCTAGTAAGAGATTCTTCATTGAAGCTTTTTCTTCCATAGAAGGTTTTTAATCGATTCAAGTTTCATCCATTAAAGATTTTTAAGCTTCTTATTTCATTTCAAGTAATTTGAGTTTTGAAGGTAATGTATGTGTTTTTTTTGGTTGATTGTTAGGTTTTTTTGTTCACATTGCAAGCTAAAGGTTTTAAGAGTGATTTGGTTATGATTTATCGTATCCGTAAGGTAGATACGTAGTTTCTGCAAAATCTAAGATGAAATCGATTTTTCATTGGACTAAAAACCGATATCGATTTTTCGTTCCAACAAAAAACCGATTTAAGCAATTTTTTCATAATTTTTATATTTGTTGTGTTTTGGATGCTATGTATTGATTTTTAATGTTATATGTGGTTAAACATGATTATATTTTGTTCTATTTGATTGGATTTGGCTGGAGAGTGATTTGTTTCTCTGCACAATAATTGCGCCAATCGATTTTTTAGTGAACCGGTTTTTTGGTCCACTTAAAAACCGAGTTAGGTAGTTTTAGCATAATTTTGATATTTCTTGTGTTTTTTGAAGCTAGGTATCGATTTATATTGTTAAATTTGGTTCAATATAATTGTATTTTGTAATATTGACCCATTGGAGTAAGACTAATATATTAATATTCTTTGAATGTTACAGGAATGGGTCAAGAGACAATCGTAATCAACTTTAACGGAGAGTGGAATAGATCTAACTATGTTGGGGGTGAGTCGATCATGTATGAGGTCCCCAAAGATAGTAGTTTTTCATCGTTGGTTCACGTTGTGTACAAAGAGATTGACATTGATAGAAGAAGATGGGATATCCGTATTTATTATTTACTACAAAGTATGACAAATGGCTAAGTGAAAAAGATACGCATCATGTCCGATCTTGGTGTGGTTGGTTTGATGGTGGTTAAAAATATTGATGTTAGAGAGATTTATATCAATAAGATTGCAAGAGATTTTGGAGCCGGAGTTAGTAAGCCTACTGTTCGTCCATATGTCACATACTCAATACTAGACACAAGACATGATGTGGCAGATATGGATAGACTTGTAAATCCGTGTATGATTGAAAGTCAATTTTGTCTTATTTTAGGTATTGGTAGAGTGCGTGCGAGACCATTGATAGAGTGCATTGTCAAAAGCGTTATTTAGAGATCGAAGATCTATGCAACTTCAAATGTATGGTATCTAATATTCACATTTTTTGTAGTATAAATATTTTGTTGAATTTTTAAGATTGTCTATTTAATTCTAGCTGAGGTTAAAACCTCAATTAGGTAAAAGCTCACGGAGAGGAGCTTTTCCAAATAGATATTTTTTAAAAAGATGTATTTGATCTAAATATCCTTAAATTTTTATAATTGACATGAAAATATCCTTAGTAAAATAATATCATTGAATTAATAATATTTTCCTATAGATAATTTAATACTTTAGTAGAACTGTTGATATGATTCAACTAAATAATTATATCTTTTACAAACAGAGGTTTTTCAAAAGTCCAGCCAAACAAGCTTTTAGTTAGTTAGATGCTAGTAAAATATTTCAGCTTTTACCTGTTGTAGATGTTAGAATAACTTTAATAGGTATAAACTTATACTAAAATCTAGAAACTCATATTAAATAATTAAGAATTGTTACAGAAAAACATACCTGAATCCATGTTGATAAACTTGAGTAGGATTGAGTCTTTCACAGCCAAATCACCTTAGTAAGCTCTGTATTTTTCTTCTTGAATGGGGAAGGAGAAAGAGAGCAAAATATAATGTATATTGACTTGACTTGGGGACCATAACCCTTTATAGTATTCTTTATATACTAACCTAATTAAGTTCCCATTAACCCTAATTCCATTAGTATTAGGTTTCTACACACTTAAGCCCATACCCAATGGATATTTGTAGAGTCCAATTAATAGATCACTTATTTGGCCCTATTAAAATTGATAACATGCAATATAATTGTTGTTTAATATGTAAGCCCACAATAAGAAATATTAAAAATCCCAACAATCTCCCATTTGGGCTACATATATTTCCTGAAACAATTATATTATCCATAGTCTTGAGTGCGCGTTGAAAAGCTATCTGTTCTTAAATATTCCCTTAATTACAATCTGGTCCATCTACTATATTAGTATGGAATCAAAGTGACCTTTGTTACATATATTCGCAACTAGATCCATCAATGGTCACCATACCAATATATTCAATGACATAGATCGAGTATGGATGTGTAGCATGGAAATTATATGCAATGTGATATTAAACATGCCTATTTCCAACTGGTCCCACTTTAATCTTTAGTGAGATCAAACACAAATAATATTCAGAGTTTATAAATAAACCATATACTTTATTCTGCAGAAAATAAATATATCCATAACAAAGAACGTAAAATATCAACTCCCACTAAACATGCACATCATCAACTAAAACAACACCCATATGAGCAGTGTGCTCATGAAAGACCTTGGGTGGTAATCCCTTAGTAAGTGGATCCGCAATCATGGAGTTTGTCCCAATATGTTCTATAGCCACCTGATTACTCTGAACTCTTTCTTTAACAACGAGAAACTTGATGTCTATGTGCTTCGACTTCGTAGAGCTTCTGTTGTTATAGCACATCTGAATTATTGTCACAATATATCTTTAATGGTCTTTCTATACTATTCACAACTCGCAATCCTGTGACAAAATTTCGCAACCATATTTCATGATTAGATGCCTCAAAACAGGCTATGAACTCAGCTGCCATAGTGGAAGAAGCTATGAGTGTCTGCTTAGCACTCTTCCAAGAAATAGCTCTTTCAGCTAGCAGGTAAATATAGCCTGACGTGGATCTTTTACTATCTTGGCATCCAGCAAAATCAGAATCAGAATATCCAATGATCTCTAAATGATCTGATCTCTGATAAGTGAGCATGTGATCTTTTGTTCTCTATAAATAACGCATAACCCGTTTGACTGCTTTCCAATGATCCATCCCTGGGTTACTCAAATATCTGCCCAACATTCCTACTATGAACGCAATATCTGGACGCATGCATACTTGAGCATACATTAGACTTCCTACAGCTGACGCATAAGGAATCTTTTGCATTTCTTTCTGTTCCAACTCATTCTTAGGGCATTGATTGAGACTGAACTTGTCTCCTTTAGCTACAGGGGTATCGCCTGGTGCACAACTTTTCATGCCGAATCTATCAATAACTCTTTCGATATAACTCTTTTATGATAACCCAAGGATACCTCGAGTTCGATCTCGATGTATCTATATGCCTAATACAAAAGAAGCGTCCCCAAGATCTTTCATCTCAAAATTCTTTATCAGAAATCTCTTGGTTTCGTGCAATAAGCTTATATCGCTGCTAGCAAGTAGTATGTCATCGACATATAACACCAGAAATATGTATTTACTCCCATTGAACTTATGATATACACAATCTTCAACCTTATTTACCTCAAACCCATACGAGATAATAACTTGATGAAATTTGTGATACCATTGACGAGAAGCCTGTTTGAGACCGTAGATGGATTTCTTTAGTTTGCAAACTATTTTCTTTGGGTCACCGGGTACAAAGTTTTCTAGTTGCATCGTATATATTGTTTCATCAATATCACCATTGAGAAACACTGTCTTTACATCCATCTGATGTAGCTCCAAATCAAAATGAGCCACAAGTACCATTATGATCCTAAAAGAGTCTTTCGTTGAAACCGGAGAGAAAGTCTCTTTATAATCAATGCCTTCCTTTTGAGTAAAACCCTTAGCAACTAGACGAGCTTTATATCTCTCAATATTGCCTTTTGAATCCCATTTGGTCTTAAATATCCATTTGCAACCAATGGATTTCGAACCTTCAGGCAATTCAACGAGATCCCAAACGTCATTGTCCTTCATGGATTTCATCTCATCATTCATGGCATTAATCCATTTTTGAGAATTAGAACTTTGTTTGGCTTGATCGAAGTTGATGGGATCATCTTCCACCACTCCTATATCAACCTCATATTCTTGGAGAAAAACGATATAATCATCTAGAATCGCACTTCTCCTTTCTCTAGTGGATCGTCTTAATGGCATATTCTCTTGAGGTTGTTGAGTTTGCACTATAGGTATAATTTCTTCATTTTGCACAGGGAGCTCTTCTACATTGTCTTGATATTCTGGATTTGCATTTTGAATAATGTTAGGAATAAAAGCCTGATCATTATCAAAAGCAATAGTAGGAAGAGAAATAAATTCCTCTTCAAAGACAATGTCTTTAACCTTATCTCCCCCCACAAACTCAACTTCCTCAAGAAATCTTGCATTTCCCGTCTTAAAAAAAAAAAATGTTCTAGTAGTGGGATCGTAGAACTTAAAACCCCTTGACCGTTCAGAGTATCCAACAAAGTAGTAACTTACAGTTCTTGAGTCCAGTTTCTTTTCATTAGGCCTGTAAGGCCTTGCCTCAGCTGGACAACCCCAAATGTGTATATGCTTAATACTAGGCTTTTTGCCTGTCCATAATTCATAAGGGGTTTTAGCTACCGCCTTGCTTGGAACCCTATTGAGGATATACACTGCAGTCTTTAGTGCTTCTCCCCAGAGGGATTCTGGTAAAGAAGAATGATTTATCATACTTCTTACCATGTCCTTAAGCATTCTATTTCGTCTCTCAGCAACACCATTCGTGCTAGGTTTATTTGGCATTGTGTATTCCAGGACGATGCCGCATTCCTTTAGGAATTTCGCAAAAGGTTCTGGACGTTGTTTACCGGATCCATCATATCTACAATAGTATTCACCACCACGATTAGATTTGATAGCTTTAATTTTCTTGCCAAGTTGATTTTCAACTGCAGCTTTGAAAGCCTTAAATACATCAAGGGATTGAGACTTCTCATGTATCAAATATAGGTACCCATATCTTGAATAATCGTCTATGAACGTAATAAAATACTGTTGACCATTCCAACAGGCTGTAGGAAATAGTCCACAAATATCAGTATGTGTTAGTTCTAAGACATCAGAACACCTGTTGGCACCTAATCTCCTAATGTTTGTCTGTTTCCCTTTTATACACTCAATACAGACTTGAAAATCTGTTAAATCAAGGGAATCAAGAATTCCGTCAGACACAAGTCTTTGAATTCTTTGTTTAGAGATATGACCTAAACATTTGTGCCATAGTGTGACAGAATCCCTGTCAGTTAATTTTCGTTTTGTACCTCGTGAATTTGTATGCAAGGTTTCATTAATTGAGACAATTATATCCAACAAATATAGGTTATCATGCAAAGATAAAAAATCAGTACCAATAAGATTTGAATCTTGAAAAAGACTAAATTTATTATTTCCAAATGAACAAGAATAACCAAATTTGTCCAAAATAGAAACTGAAACCAAATTTCGTCTAAATGACGACACTACATAAGTCTCTTCCAAATTCAAAAATTGACCAGTCTTTAATAATAACCTAAAAGTTCCTATAGCCTATACTGCAACTGTTTTGCCATCGCCCACATAGATGAATCTTTCAGCATCACTTGGCTTTCGGCTCCACAGGCAACCCTGCATAGACACACTTATATGAGTAGTAGCACCAGAATCTATCCACCAAGTGTGTTTAAGTACAGAAGTTAAATTAACTTCAGAACAAACCAAATTGAGAAGCATACATTTCTTGACACGCCAATTGGCGTACTTGGGACATTCTTTCTTCATGTGTCCAGTTTTTTTTGCAAAAGTAACAAGTAAACTCATCATCCTGTTTCTTTTGCACCTTATGCTATAATGCCCCAACTGCAGCTTCTTTTCCTCTTTTCCTTTTCTTGTCCTTAGAGATAGTTGCTAAGTGAGCACTTTCAAGACCTTCTCGCTTTAATCTTTCCTCTTCTTGCACATAGTGAGATATGAGCTCATTAAGAGTCCATTTGTCCTTTTGAGTGTTATAACTCACTTTAAATTGACTATATTGTGCAGGAAGAGAAATCAAAACTAAGCGCACCAGCAAGTCCTCAGACAGCTGTAACTTTAATGCCTTTAGTTTGGAAGCGATATGAAACATCTCCATGATTACTCTTATGTTCCCTTTTCCTTTATACTTTATTGAAACAAGGTTAGCCAAAAGGGTACTTGTTTCAACCTTTTCATTTTTCGCAAAACGTTGTTTTATTTCCTCAATGAACTGCTTAGCATTTTTCTCTTCGGACATAGAGCCCCTAAAAGTTTATGGAATGGAACGTTTCATGATCATAAGACACATGCGATTAGAACGGTCCCACTTCTCCATGCTCGCCTTTTCATCGGCAGAACTATTCTCATTAAGAGCTGCAGGCCGTTCTTTCCGAAGCGCCAGGTCAAGATCCATGCAACCGAGAACAATCATAACATTCTCTTTCCAATTTTTGAAGTTCGTGCCATTAAGCACAAGAATGGAATTGATATTAGCAGATATTGTTGAAGCAGAAGTAGTAACTGAATCGAGAACAAAATTAAATACAAGCTCATAATCAATAATTATGTCATAATACAACAATAATTAATAAATTAGTATATGACATGATTAAATAATTCCTATAATGATGGACCCTAAAACAAGATACCTAGCACAACATTGACATTTAGTCTTTGGACAGAAATATCAACTGTAAGTGGTACTCTCCGTGTAGTAATCAAATATTGACAATTAATCCGGTCAAGCAATAAACCTTTCTTTGGACCGATTTATTGCTCACATGGAAAACCTAATAATCGTCACATATTTATTACCACAAGTATACCTATTATTTGGCCAAATAACAATCTTCTTTTGGGCCGGTCATTATTTGCATAAATAATAGACATACATATCTTAATATTCCAAAATAAACAAATTTACATTATAGAGGTTACTTTGGCAACATATAATTTCAATTCAATTTATTTTGAAATATCAGATTTATTTATTTATTTTGTGAACTAAAGAAACTATATTATATTGGCAAAACAATACAGAAGCATTATGCACAATATATAATTTCATAGAATTTTATTTCCGAACTAAAACAAAAATTGCCATTAATTTTATAAAGCACAAGTAAAACGCAAGCAAATTGAATGACCACCAAAGTAACTAAAATCGCAAGCAAAAAGCAATTCTAGTGACCACCAAAGTAACTAAAATCGCAAGCAAAAAAAACAATTCCAGTGACCACCAAATTTTTTGAATATAAAATTTGAGAGAGGCCACAACTCACATTACTTTAAAATTGGTTGAGATCAATCAACAATTAATAAAATAAAATGATAATAATAAAAGATTGATGGCTATTCAACTTTTCCACGATACGCATTTACCAAAAGCAAAGCACACAAAGGCATCAACCACAATATTTATACATGCATTCGTACTTTTGCACACAAGAAGACAAGCAATTCTTCCTTTTAATAATTGTAACCAACGCAGAAAGCAATTGCAAGCAAAAGGCAATTCAAAAGCAATTCAATGGCCACCAAAGTCAACCGCATAAGACAACACCATCCAAATTGAAAAGAAAAAAAAAAAACAATTTAATGGCCACCAAATTAAAACACACGTAAAAGTCACCTGAATTCAATATATACACATATATTTTTCATCATGCTTTCGTGACAACAACAATAATCAAATCAATTAATTTCTCAATGATTCAATACGAATTAGCTCTGATACCACTTGTTATAATAACTTTAATAGGTATAAACCTATACTAAAATCTGGAAACTCATATTAAATCATTAAGAATTGTTACAGAAAACATACCTGAATCCATGTTGATAAACTTGAGTAGGATTGAGTCTTCCACAGCCAAATCACCTTAGTAAGCTCTGTATTTTTCTTCTTGAATGGGGAAGGAGAAAGAGAGCAAAATATAATGTATATTGATTTGACTTGGGGACCATAACCATTTATAGTATTCTTTATATACTAACCTAATTAGGTTCCCATTAACCCTAATTCCATTAGTATTAGGTTTCTACACACTTAAGCTCATACCCAATGGATATTTGTAGAGCCCAATTAATAGATCACTTATTTGGCCCTATTAAAATTGATATCATGTAATATAATTGTTATTTAATATGTAAGCCCACAATAAGAAATATTAAAAATCCCAACAGTAGAAAGTTTTGTAATGTTATCGTACATGGAATTTTTCTTTTTGATGGATGGTGCACCTTATTTTAACATATAAAGATAAAATAAAGCCTAGCTATATCATTCAGACAGCTAGCGTAATTGCATGGATACAATAAAGTAACACACTATGTGCTATGTGAAGCAATATCTGAATGTACGGACCGCTAACTTCGCTATTGGGTTGGTAGAAGATTTGTCCGTTTTATCTTGTTCAATAAAGAATAAATTATAATGAGTGTCATATGCATCGAAAATATTGTCCTAATTATTGTACAATATCATCATTGAACTTTAATATCGGTATTCATGTTCGATTGATTCACCAGTATCATATTTAGTCAAAAGAGAAAAAATCGAAAAATATACAGTGGAATATTACACATCGTTATTGTTCATCTAACAATTTGGAAGCCCAACATCATTAAAGCTTTTACAGCTATCGACAGAATTGAACAAAGAAGCACCCACACCACATGCTCAATACTTTTCTCTAAAAAATAAAGATTGTTCAATTTTAAACAAACATTCTTTATTTATTTAAACAAGCAAACTGAAGTTGGGGTTCTGATGGTTACTTTATATCTTTTTTCAACTAACCTTTTTATTAAAAATTGTTTCTTGTTGTGCAACATCTTAATAGAATGGGACCTGTACAAGTCCTTGTGCACATGTTAAAAAAGATAAAACAATAATCCTAAAAATGAATAATAGTGGCCACCACTCTACGTTAGCAATGAATAAATATTTATTGCGTTACAATTTATTACATTTTAATCTCTACTCAAACCATGTTAATATAAATATAGACTTTGGTTATTTTGCCATAAATATAATTTTAATTTTTCAGTGACGTTTGTTGTTGAGCAACCAACAACGGAAAAAATATTTATGGTTGATAAGATGAAGTTGATTCAATGATAAATCCTTCATAGTTATACTTTAAATGTATGAGTTCAAGTCAATCCTAGTCTCAAAACTTTAATATGTATCTATATATAGAATTTATATAGTCGGTGTCTTTTAACTTAAAAAGTTAGAAAAAACCAATCAAATTCATTTATTATGTTTGAATTTAATAGGAGAGAGAATTTGTTTTAGAAAAGAGACTGCAATAGATGAATTTGATTCGTTTATCCCAACTTTAAAAAGTTAAGACGAATTAATTAAATTCATTTATTATATTTGAATTAAATATGAGAAATAATTTGTTTTAGGAGAGAGAATATAATAGATAAATTTGATTGGTTAGTCCTAACTTTTTAAAGTTAGGTGTTACTTATGGTAAATCATTATATATATATATATATTTTTTTTTTTGATATCAACAAATGTGGTAAACCCCTCATATGACAAGTTGCACTTTTTTTTTTCCCTTCGAATGGGACAAGCTGCTGTCGGTATAGAAGTACAGATGATAAAACTTTTTCCATAAAAGTGATTATTTCATTATTCACTTCAAATGATAATTGAGCTCATCCTAGTAATTGATGGTGTAATTTCAAAAACGAATACATATTTTAATTGGAACAATCATCAGTATATATTGTATTACATATTGATGTCACCAAGCGTTGTATTACATATTGATGTCACGAACCACACGGTTGCCACCGAAAGAACTATTTCATTGTCCATTTTCAGGCCAATGCTATTATTATATATCATATATTGTATAAGTTACAGTTAAATGTCCATTTCTAGGCCAATGCTATTATTATATATCATATATTGTATAAGTAACAGTTAAATGCATATAAGTGAGAACATCATCTTATCATTAGCACATCATTGAGGCACACGTTTATGGAGAAGCAGTTAATTAATTGGACAAAAACTTTTTGTTCATTGAATATGATATCACATGTACTAATGGAATACATTTGCGTCACTTTTGAACTAATATCTTCTGTCTTGAATTTTGACCACCAACACCTGCGATGTGATGTGGTCGGCTTTGTTGTAGATAGATAATTGAATGTGTTTGATACATTCCAACATGTCGTGACAAAAGCAAACAAAAATTATTTTAGAATTATTTTAGTTTTTAAATAAAAATGTTTTTATCACGGTTAAAGTTGTCTTTCTACAATTTACCCGGCTTTTCTATTAACTTAGTAATTACAGTAGGGGGAATTTTAGATAAAAACAAAACTAGTGTGGTAAAATTGATATTTTTTCAAATTACATGTGATTTTTTGGGATCATCCCAATTAATAGTGTAGAGGTAGCATTAGCAATATAATAGCATATTATAATATGTAATGGTGCATCTAGTCTTGCTTATTTGTGCTTAGTGTCTGTTTCCTATTTCTATAATATAGATTTTATTTTAAGATGCAATTTATTTAAGAATTTAATTTCATTAAATTATGATGATTAAGAAAATATTGATGTTGCATTTTCTTTATTTTTTTATTATTCCAAATCAATATTATAAAAAGTATTCATCTCCACTACAAAGAGACCGATCCTAAAATTCATCTCCAAATTGTTAACCAACTTTTTAAAAGTCATTTATGGTGTTGATCACAAAGCAATTAATATATACTTTTTAAATTAACTAAACAAATCCAATCATCTATAACTCATGAGAAACTATCTCCCCAAATTTCTTAAATAGAAAAAAAATTAATACAAATAGAAATTCTATGAAAATTTTATGGGATAGATATTTCCCTAATTATCATAAAATTGTGTTAATATGTACCTAATTTAGAAAACATATTAAGTAAATGAAAATAAATAATTAATCACTTTGATGATAGCTAGCTTGTATTAATTTAATTACTAGAATAATGATTGGAATTGTAGGTCAAAAGAACCTTTGATACCGACTAGTTGTTTCTGTGGTGAAAATCTAATTATTAATCCTACGTACCCAGCTTTTGGTGATGACTAAAAAGATTGACCTATGTTTGCAACTTGGCGGATTTGATAGAAAAGGTCATGGCCTATACGAAAGCTGACATGTCAAAAGAAAACAAAAGAAGTGTCATTTTCAATATATAGTTGTTGAACGGTTTGGAATGGTTGTTATCTAGTTGGCAGTGTTTGGAGATTGAATTTGGATAATTTTGTTGTCTCTCAACTAGTTCACTACTTATCTATTTTTAAAATATAGAATTTGGTCGTCAATGTCATCAATTGTTGTCCAAAAGTCGTGGATGCCCCATTATTATATGCTCATGCTCTATCGTCTATGGATTTGACTTGAGGATCCCCCATATTTCTCTTTTGGATGCTCCCATGTTTTTAGGTGCTAAAAAAACGACATTCTTTTGTGTGGTTAGATAAGGGAAACATCGTCAAATATCGTTGGATGTGTTAGCATGATTATTATTAGTATTTTTTAATGTTGACATCATTACCATATTAAAACTATCCCGTACATACTAAGAAAAATATATAAAATAGGACTCGAACGTCCGTCACTTTAGTGTATGGACACTGAGGCAAATACAACCACCTAAGTTGCATGAGAGTGTTTATGCATTATATTCCCAGTACTTGGATGTATTTGTACTCATGTTCAATAGTGGACCCAAAAACTCATATTAGAGGAGTGCTTTAATAGATTGATAATAATATTAAAAATAACAAAAATATAGTAGTAAGATATGAAAAATTTCTCTTTTGTTAATTTCCTATGTTGTCTCAATGATAACTAAAAATAATAATAATAATGCACTTAATTAAATACATTTATAATCTTATAAATTAAAAATCTCTAATTATAAAGAATAAGAAAAAAATGAAACAAGTTTTTTTTTTTTTTTCCAATTTGATCTACTTAATTTTTTCTTTGTGATCATATTGTGACAATTTGCAAACAAATTATGTAAATTTCACATTCATATTAAAAATTAAGATTTTGCTAGAAATTAAACTTATAACAATATAACATAACATATCTCTTTAGATAAGAAAGTTTTTTATATCACTTTATTGGTTATAAACAGATGTAAATTACAATAATAAATGATTTTTTAAGAAATAAAAATTATATCATAATTGTGAATTGAGACATTAGATGTGAAATCAAAATTTGTAATTTATAATTTTATGATTCATTAATTTGATTTTCAAGTAGAGTTAAGAAGATATCAATATTTCAATAAATACATTTACGTTACTTTTTATGATACATATTATTATTATAATAGATTCTAACAAGTAGTAGATAAATTTATGAATAAAAAAAAGATAGGAATTAAATATTAATGAAGATAAGAATCGAAAATAAATTAATACAATGCCAGATCTGCACTTGTTTTTGTTACTAATTATATTAGGATTATATGCCAAAATTTTATAGGAATTTTGTAAAAAAATATAAATAAATAAATAAATAACTATTCAAGAAGAAAACCTTAATTTTTCTAGATTATACCAAACAAAAAAAAAAAAAAGGAATCTTTTCATTATCAACCGCAATTGATGCAGGTTTTTACAATACAAAAAGCACCAACGAAAAAAATAGAAGCATTCCAGTAGATTTTGACCAACTAAAAAATAATTCATTAAAATTCACACAAAAACCCAATTAATTTAAAGAGTTAATTGCGCTAAAAACCCCCTAAGGTTTGCTTTTATTTAGACGAAAATATATTTATCTTTAAATTACACCAAACCCCCACCCATTGGTCAAAACGTTTAAATTAACTATTAACCAACTATTAATTGGAATGACGAAAATACCATTTTGTAAATAAAATCAAACAATAAAGAATAAATTTAAAAAATATTTAAAAAAACATATTTTTAACAAATAATGTCATCTCCATTTGAAAACAAAAATATTTTCAAGGGAAATGAAAAATATATAATATATTAGGGGAGATCTCCACAAACTATTTAGCTCCATCGCCATCTAAAGATAGAGATATGGAGATGAATAGGGAGATGAACATCATCCTTAATGCAACCCACACACACGACTGCATGATCCTTAATCATCATCAACAGTATCTCAACACAAAAAACTACACAACATTCATCCTCAACGCACAGCTGCACAACTAATCACACACAAATCTACTCTCCATTTGCACACAACCTACACACACAATCGATTGAAAATCTAGGTTCCCCCCACCCTCCTCAACACACCCCCCCCCCACCCCCCCCCTCCCCTCCCTTCACCCCCACCCACCCCCCCCCCCCCCCCCCCCCCACCCCCCCCCCCCCCCCCAAAAAAAAAGGAAGAGAAAAATTAAAAACAAATAGTGATTGAAGAGTTGGGGTTCAACCACCCAAATCTTCCAAAAGAGAAAAAAAATAATAATAATTGGGTTTGAACCTATCAATCGAACCTAGAACTCAATTGAACCCACAATCATCCACTAATGACCCAGATGAATATCATCTGGGTTGTCCTAGATGATGATGGTGGTGGGAACACCCACCATTATCAAGAATAATAATAAATAATAATAATAAAAGAGAAAAGATTCCAAAGAGAAGATAACCAATTCATCATCTTGGACGAAACCTAGATGATGTTTCATTTGGGTTCGATTCGAACCCAAATAAATATCATCCGATTCGTCCTAGATGATGATGATGGTGGGAACACCCACCATTATCAACCAAAAAGAAAAAATAAAAGAAAAAGAAAGAAAAGAAAGACAGAATATTATAGAGAGAAGATGACCAGATCATTTATATTATTTTTTTTTTTCCTGTTTTTATTGTTTTTGGTTTTTGTTTATATAATTTTCATCTCCACCATCCATCAACTAAGTGGTGGAGAAATACTTTTAATTTTTAATTTATTTTTATTTTAATTGTTTATTTTTAATTTTTATTTTAAATTTTAAAGGAAATTAGAAAAAACTCCACTGTCCATTTGTTAGATCATTTTAATTTTTAATTTTTAATTTAATTTAATTAATTTTTTTGGTCTTATTCGTGGACAAAATGTTTATTTGACGAAAAAATCTAATCAACTGTTAAAGCTGATAAATGTCAATTGACGATGTGAGGGCTTGGTATAAACAAATCCTACAAATACAAACACTAGAAAAAACACATTAAAATAACAAAATCTACTCAAGTATTCTCACAAAAGCTAGGATTAAAGATATAAAATCATATTAAAATTGACATGATCAAAGCACTTACAAATCACAATGTTTCTATGTTAGATTTGGAGAAGTTTTAGACAAATACTCACAAACAACACAAGTGAGGCCCAAAAAGGCTAAAAGAAGAAAAAAAAATAAATGAAACACCATGTATTTGAGTACTTTTATTTATGAAAGAAACATGTATCAACAAAAAAAAAAAAAAAAAAGATAAATTTTGTTGTAGCCCCTATTCCTAACATTTCAAAACCCTCATTAAAATGGTCCCTCTATTAGTCAACATAAAATCAAATAAATGATTTTCAAAGTATTTTAACTAAGATCAATCTCTATTTTGGATCTTGTCCACAAGGATATTGATCTTCCTCTCTGCAGAAGATCCAATATCTCCATTGGAAGTTGATATACCTTTCTATTTTTTTGTTTTCTTTTCAACCAAGGGCCACTTTAGTGTTTCATGTTTAAACCATTAAACCTAATAGTTGACCGCTAAATGGAAGAGAGGGACGTTGTAATATGGACAAAACTTAAACATTTCCCCTTATCCATTAAATATGCGGAAACATAATGTAATTTATTCTTTATTGGCCATTCTTCTGAATTTCTTTGTAATTGGTAATATATTTTAGATTGACCAACTTCTGATTAGTAAACGTAATAGCTCATATCTTTGAGGATATCTAGCAAGATTATAAGGCCTTGATGAGAAAAGTTGTAGTGTTGTCTCTGTTTAGATTGTCTTATTGATTTTTTAAAAATATATTTTCATTATAATTTAAGTGTAATATCATCTAATTCCATTGATTAGGTGTTCGATTTGTTTCCATTTGGTACAAAATTTCCCATGCAGTCATTATTATTATTATTATTTTTAAAGAAGTCGTTATTTTTTTATTTAAATCATATACACTATGTTATATTTTGTTTTTCTACATCGTATTATTATTGGTTAATAGTAATGCTCTGGACATTCCCAACTTTATGTATACACATACACACGCACACGCACATATTGCAATGACTCAAACTTGAGATGATACCAAATTGTATGAGAACTTTCTGTCACTAAGCCATAGGAGACATGATTTTGTTCAACTTACAAGACACATCATATTGATATGTATTCATATGCCAAGTAAATATGTTTGTGTTATATATCGATTGGTCTTTATATTATTGTTTTATGTTTTATTATTTTGTCCCTTCTCAAATAAATTTTTGGATCTGTCGTTTGGTGTGGTGTGAGATTCGAAATTCTATCATATGCAATGTAAAATGTACTAATTATAGGAGAAACTTCACTTTAGTCTTTAAATTTTGAAAATTATCACTTTTTAAAGCTTGTTTGTGTTAATGACTCTGGTGGTCCCTAAAATTTAAAAAACCTATAAATTTAGTCTCTACAATTAGTCAAACTAAGGGAGGGTTACTTTTGTCATTTTAATTTCAATTAAAATAATTTGAGAAAATTTTTTTAAAAAAAGAAAAATTGATATTTATCATCTATCTTAAAAATGGATGGTAGGGATAAAACTATTAAAATAATATTACAAAATTAAGGGTAAATTCTAAATTACACCCCAACTTTTGCATTAAAAAAAAGAAAAGAAAAAGAAAAAACTCTAACCTTCTGAAAATACACGTTTTTCGTCCAACTGCTAGAATTTCCATTTAAAAAAGTGATTATGACATATGCAGACTACTAATGACCTATTTGCCTCTACTTTATGAAAAATTAATTTAACAATTATAAAAATTAAATAAGAATTAAAAACAATAAATAATTAAAAAAAAAGAGATCTCCACCGTCCATCACATGATGGACAGTGGGGATTAATTTAAAACTAAAACTTAATATTTATATTTGTTTAAAAATTAACATTTATATTTTTCATAAAAATCTGAAAAAAGAAAAGAAAAAATTGTTGCAAAAAGAAAATTTAAAAAAAAAAAATCAAATGAAGAACTAGGTTATAAATCCAGATCTTCAAGTTGAAGATCATCTTCTACTTCAACTTGAAAATTTGGATTCACAACCCAAGTCTTCAAAAATTAAAAAAAAACTTGACAAACTGTCTAATCGATCAATCCACCATTCTTAATCTAATCACAACCCTTTATCTTCAACACCAACATATAATCTCAATCTCAAATGTTTATCTTCAACACCAACACCAAAAAACATCAATTTGCTAGAAACCCAATCAAAACACACAACCCAAACCCAATTAACACCAAATCAAGAAGAAGATTTTTGGGTTTCCACCAATCAAAACACATAACCTAGAGTCCCAAACTCAACCAAAGACACAACCCAGAGGCATCTTAGTTTGAATCAAATCGAGATTTCATCTGGGTTCGACCTAGATGAACAAGCAGGAAAAAAAGAGAAGAAGAAGAAAAGAAAAAAGAGATAAAGAGAGATGAAAGAGAGTCGGTGTGAGGTATGGTGAAGAGGGTGGTGGTCGGCATGGGAAGGAGTGGTGGTGGAGGTCTGGTGGAGGATGGTGGAGACAAAGAGAGAGAGTTGGTTGTGATATTAGGGTGATTTTTAGGTTTTTAAATTTTTTATTTAAATTTTAAATTTTTAATCTTAATTTAAATTATATATTCCTTATTTATATTTATATTTTTATTATTTTCTTATTGACTTGTTTAATTAACGCTTCATTTACCATCTTACCCTTAACTTGCTAACTAAAATCACATTTTCAAACAAAAATTCTAACGGCTGGGCACAAAACGTGCATTTTCGAAAGGTGGGGGTGTATTTTTTTTTTAATGCAAAAGTTGGGAGGTAATTTAGAATTTACCCAAAAAATTATTAAAAAATTTGATTTAAATCGTCAATCTCTAAGATCGATGGTGGAGATCAAAAGTTGCCAAACAAAGTCAAAAAAATACATACATACATATATATATATATAGAAGTAACAAAAAAGAAAAAAAACCGTGGATTTCCGTCAAATGGAGAGTCAAAGATCTCCAAGTTTAGCTATTGACAATCCCAATGGCCGACCATGGACATTGAAACACAATCTAGATCTAGATTATGGCTTAATGATCTAAGAACCCGTATTGTCGAACTACGGTCTAGTGAACTCATATCGTTGAACTCAATAAGGGTTCAACCTAGGTCATTGACGACCTAGATGGAACCTAGATCATCAAACAACGATCTAGTTCCAAGATAATTGTCCAACGATCTGTGTTACTAGATAGTCAATCCACAATTTGGGAACCCAGATCGTGGTTCTCTCTCCATGGTCGGCTATTACGAAATGGAAGTATTTTTATTAAAAAATATTCAGATCCATCAACAATACTGATCCAATAATTTTTTAAAAAAAAAAAATTAAAAAGCTTTACAGCATTGATGGAGATTCATCGATGGTGTAGATCTAGCAATTTCACTCTCGGATATTCTTATTCCAACATTTCAGAACACCCAAAAGTTAGCATGGTGGGGCCGTCCGTACACTTTGCTTTAAAACACAACAAAAATCCATTCCATTCAGCTTACAACAACTCTAACGTAATTAATTTATATTAGTTGAATTTTAGAATATAAAATACATTATATTATCAATCCTAACACTACATTACATATAATTCAAACATCTGTGCTTTTTTTTTGTTTTTTTCTCTCTTAAAGAAGTAATTCGAATATCAATTCATTAAACTAAAATGAGAATGTATAACATTTTAACAGCAATTACCTCAAACAATTCGATTATATCTTCTCTAAATTGTATATTTTTCAAGAGATGGAAATAACTAACTAGCCCTATCGACACGTATAGCATAGACAAGTGCTTAACAGTGGAATAAATTTTCTACACCTATTATTAAGGCATACTGGCGAAATAAAAAATTATGAGGTTGCAAATTTTGTTTGGTTCTCTGATGTGGACTATAAGTTGCATGACCTGCAGTACTGGTCGCATAACTGGAAATAATAAATGTTGCAGGACCTGGATTTGTACTGGTTGCCCGACTCGGATCATCAGTTCATCGGTGCTTCCTGGACATAATATACTCAACCACATATAAGAACTTATGATAAGCTTATATTATTTAGAGGGTCTAAAGTGAACATTCGATTGAAAATAAAAAGAAGAATGAAACAGACTAATTGATTGATACTGAGTACAATAGCTGCTTATTTATTTGTTTATTTGAGTAGTGACACGCTTCTTAAATTTTTTATCCAAATCTATGATTATAGTTGTCAACATCATATAAATCATGAGATGATGTTATAATCATCCTATGCATTGCTGGATTAAGCAATGTTATCCTTCGGGACCTCCCCTCTTTCGAACAAAACTTTGTACTCGTGGGGCTGACCTGACTCCTTGCAGAATTTGATTATATCACCTTTTGGAGTTTATGTTCTCCAACAAAGGCTAACCATCCGATGGTAATAGTAATGCTCGAGCTCTGCGAAGTTTGTGAACAACGAAAGGTCCATTGCTTGCCTTTAACATCTTTGACCTTCATTTCAGTATCCAGACCGCCGTTGAAAAGATTGAATTTCGCAGCATCAGAAGCCGGAATCATCAAATGTCTGTCAATATCTCTGCTGTCAAGTTTCTTTTGGAAAATGGCCATGTCTGATATAACTATGCTTAACTGGGTTTGAGAACTATAACACTAAGAGAAAACAAAGTCTTTATATAAAGAGATTGAAGCATGCCCTCTGCAAACACCTCTATTTATGCATGAGAAAGATTGAGATTGGCATTGTCATTATCACCTTTGTAGTACTAAAGACAAAAACTAAGAAAATGATATGATCAGGTAGCAGAGTTAGTTGCATTTTCATAAATATTTAGCTGGCTTGGCGGCGACATTCTCTAATTAAAGGCGTGATGGTTGTTTTCATTTTTTTAAGCTAACGTTTTCACTAAAAGATTTTGTTTCTTTTTGTGCAAAATCTTAATAGAATGGGCCCCCTGCACGTTAAAAAAACAAAATCTGGAAAATAATTAGGTTGCTAGTTTTCAACCGCAAAGCTTGTCCCTTATAATCATTCATGTTAGCAATGGATCATTTTAAGGTTGTAAAAAAGGAGTTGAAAAGATGGCAACTTAATAAAAAGTTTTACACTAACTTTTTATATTTTAAAGAATAAATATTTCACTTGTGTTATAGTTTAAAATGTTTTTAGTCTCTACTTAAACTGTGTTAATAAATATCAACTTTGGTTTTTTTTGTCACAAATATAATTTTAATATGTTACTGACATTTGTTGCTGAAAACCCAACAGAAAAATAGTTAGTGTTGGTATAGGCAAAGTTGGAAACTACTGATTGATAAAAAGTTACAGCTGGTATGGAACTACACATGATGAAAACTTTTCATAGGCTAAAGTTAACATGGTGGGGCCGTCCATACACTGTGCTTTAAAAGTTAAAACACAACAAAAATCAATTATTGTCTTTTGAATTAATGGGAGAACATCATCTTATCATTAGTAGATCATTCAGGCACGTGTATATGCAGAATCCCTTAATTAAATGGACAAAACTTTTTATACATTGAATGATGTGATATATAATGACGGCATAATTATCGTCACTTTTGAATTAATATCTTTTGTTATTGAATCTTGACCACCAACAGTTGCCATGTATGAATAGTTTTGTCTTGTTGAAGGTATATAATTGAATGCGTTTGATAGTTATCACTATGTCGCGACAAAAGCAAACAATAAGAGAATTCTTGTCACTTTTGGTATTATGTCCATACTTTCTTGTAGCACCTTGTCACTTTTGGTATTATGAAGGAGAAGCATGTTGATTTGTACCGAAAGCTCGTCGTTGGCTTAGCTTGGAGGAAGCAGATGCCTAACCTTGCCGTTTCGCTTGATTTGGTTGATAAAATGCCTAGTTTGTCTGACTTTATGCTATTATTATTGCCTTTTATTTGGAACGTGTTTGTTTGCATTTTGTGGAGTGGAGACTGCTATGTTTTTGTTATTGTGGTCAAAAGTTCATTCAATGTATTAGTTTTATTCTCAAGGGAAATAGGATTGGTTATGCTATAAAGATGCTTGTAAGACATTTTGCATCTTTACTATATGTATTTATGCTATATGGTAGAAAATAAGTACTTGAATAACTTATATTCATATGTATTGGCATAATTGGACTTGATGATATTCGGAACCGAAACATTTTTGTTTTATTAGTTGTTCTTCGGTAATAAGATATTTGATTTTAGCAAACTGATAGTTCGTTGTCCTGATACTTGTCGATGTGGTCCTCGATTTCTGTTTGGATATGTTATAATTAGTATCTGATGCATTTTAGCTGTTATAATTTGGTATACACAGATATGATTAAAGAGTTACTTTGTCAGTAGGGGACAACAGCTTGATGCAGTGCATTTCACTTATGAAGTTGGTCTTGTTGACAAGTTCCCACCAATTCCTCTGCTTTAAGCTTTTCTTAAGGATGCAGGGAAGGCAGCTGCTTCTATTTTGGAGGATCCTAATAATGCTGGCAGAGCGGCGGTATATCTTTTGTTTACTCGTTTTGGTTCCTTTATTCAGTTTTATTTAATCACATGGCATTCAAATTATGGAACTTGATTGTCTTCTCTTTAATGGATTGCCTGATTTTACTCATGGTGTTCATGCTCAGTAGTGAGTCTATTTGTTAATTTCATGGAGTCTTTGTTTAGGCATCTCCTATAACAATTGGCTATATAATTTAGCTAGAAATGACAGTTATCAAGAAATGGTTTTTCAAGACTATAATGGAGATCTTTTATGGATAAAAAAATTCATCATATAATCTGGTTTGAATATTTGTCTTTGGTGGGGAGTGCTACCCAGAGTATACTAGACACGTGCTTTATTGTTGCTGGTTGTCGATTGTGCAAACTAAATGTCACAACTTTTGCCGTCAAGTTGTTAAATTCAAAGCTCAAGTTTGATAACTGTGACACAGCAGAATGTATGCAATCTCAGTTTGTGAACTTTGGGAGACAAAAAAATGTTGATGATGAATATGATACTGATGTTATCATTGTGATCACTAATATAGAAAAGTGTTTTTTTTTTTTTTTTTTTTTCTTTTTTATGTGAGTTTGAGAAGCAAACTTGAATTGCTTGGCAGTGTGCACCAGTTTTTTTTAACATCATGCATGACTGGTACAATAATTGACATTTTTGTGCAGGTTGCACCCTCGACCACAAGTTGATGTTGAATACTTGCATGGCATTTCTTGGTTTGCCCGTGAGGTGGGCCATTCAAACAGAGGCAGCTTATGGAGAAGCCTTATTGGCATTGAATGGTGCAGAACATAACTAAACATCTAAATGAGAAAAGGTAGGAACTTAGAAAGAATTCTACTTTACATAGGCATGGCAGTTAGCTGAAAATGGGCTTTCTAGATGCCGGATACAACGTTTTATAGAAAATTGGCTTTCTTGTCTGCATGCTGCATTAAAGAAAAGGTTGTGACGGCGGCTTCAAGGGCAGAGGAAGATTTTAAAAAAGCATTGTGTGGCGCTATTAATGAATTTTTCCTACAGATCGAGAAGTAGTCCATTTTTGCTATTGTAATGCTGGCAGGAATTTGGCAATGCACCAGTTGTGACCGTCTTACCTTTGCACTTATTTTGTAAGGTAGGTGCATTACTCTCTTATAGGAGTCGCTGATTTGAACAATATACTTTATTGTCTTTGAAGGTTCAACTATTCCGGGTCAATGCATTTGGTGTGCTTGATTGCATTTAAACTAATTCATTCAATGATAAGGATTTTTGTGGTGCAAATACCTGTATAATTGTTTAAAGTGTTGTTGAAGATAATAAAAGTGATCAGACAACAGTCTGAAGTTGGTTTAAAATTCTCTCAGAAAACTCATAGCTTTAATTACTTCTTATGAATGATTAATGGCATGTAAATATCCAATCAGTTGAGGTTGGTTATCATGCCTAATAATACAATCCAGAATCTGCAAATTACTAAAAATAAAATGGATTCTAGTTTTTCACTTAACTACTAGAAAATATGTTAATTTATAGACTTCATGTGGATAATTTAAAAACCAAAATATAATGGTCTTTTAATTCCTTTTAATTATATTAATTTTGCAGTTACAATGCATTAATCCATGACTTAATTCTACAAATTCAATTTACAATTAAACACCTATGCAGTTACAAAATTCAATAATTAAATAATAAATCATGTCTGCAAATAATTCAATTTGCAAAATTCAATTCAAAATTAATCATGTCTGCAGTTACAAAATTCAAAACTTAATTTCGCAAATTCAATTTATAATTAATTATCTCTGCACTTACAAAATTCAAACTTAATATTGTATATTCAATTCAGAATTAATTATTTTGCTGATTGCAATTATTCATGAAATAATCATGTCTGCAGTTACAAACACAAAATTTATTCAACAATTAATACTGTAGAAACCATTAACTAATATTCAAGTTTCAAAAGACCCTTAGTTTCTTCTCAATGGGTGCACTTTAAGTTTCAATTTCTCATTCACCCAAGCATTATTTTGACAAAACAAATATTAATTTGATTTTTTATGATCTTCCAAAACCGAAATCAAACCTCAATTAAAACGGTTCATAAAATTGGATTTTAGTATTCCAATTTTTCAACATTACATGAGTCATTGGTTTAGAACTAACAAGAAGATTTGTTTTATTTATCTATTTATTTTTTTTAAAAAACATAAGATTCGTTTTAAATTGATGTTTGAAAATGTTTAAAATTTTGATTATATGGACCCTCATAGCTTTAATAATGCATGAACAATGTTCTCTCATCTTATCTCATGACCACAGCATATGCATGTATACCTTCTTTACTTTCGTACTAATATACACTTTCTATCAATTTCAGTTCATCTTTTGATTTAATTTTTATTCACAACCAAAGAACAAATCATCTTACGACACGTTAAAAGTACATTTTCTACAAACTGCAATAATAATTACAAAATCTTTATGGTGGTGGGAGGTCTGACATTCTTTGTCAAACATCTCAATTCGTAAACTCTGACAACTAATAGGTTAATTATTTTATGCGATCATTATGATAGTGAATAATATGCATATTGTTTGACCAATACGAAAAGTATGGATATCATTGTAATTTCAATTATGAATGCTTATAATTTTTGACATTAATATCTTAATCACATGTATAAGTACCTCATTCACTAACCAGTGGTGGCGGCCATTCTACTGTCTAACCATATAACTTTCATTTAATTTTTAGTTATAATTAATTAAATTAACTATATATGGTTTCTCAAGGAATAACCTCTTTAATTGAAGATTGT
Source organism: Nephelium lappaceum (assembly GCA_021234005.1). NCBI lineage: Eukaryota > Viridiplantae > Streptophyta > Magnoliopsida > Sapindales > Sapindaceae > Nephelium > Nephelium lappaceum. The sequence goes on along the minus strand of CM038000.1, from coordinate 9,245,754 downwards.
TTTTTTTTTTTTTTTTGCTGTGGAATAAAAGGTCTGGTGATCATTATCATTTATCACCAATAAATAATTTATCAAACTTTTTCATTTTAAAAATATGGGAGGTTTATAATTTTTAACCAAACAAAAAGAAATTTTTAACTTTACCCACTTTTTTTTTAAAAAAATTGTTTTTGACCTCTCAACCAAATTATTTCCATTCTATACCCAAGAACCCTAAACTACCCTTAAGTGAAAATCACCCAATTGCCTTAACCCGAAATTACCAAACTAGCATTCTTCTTCCTAACAACATCCTAACCTCTTTGTCTACTCCATTCATGATTTTTTCTTCTTCATCATCATGTAGCTGAAAAACAAACCTCCTAGTAAGAGATTCTTCATTGAAGCTTTTTCTTCCATAGAAGGTTTTTAATCGATTCAAGTTTCATCCATTAAAGATTTTTAAGCTTCTTATTTCATTTCAAGTAATTTGAGTTTTGAAGGTAATGTATGTGTTTTTTTTGGTTGATTGTTAGGTTTTTTTGTTCACATTGCAAGCTAAAGGTTTTAAAAGTGATTTGGTTATGATTTATGGTATCCGTAAGGTAGATACGTAGTTTCTGCAAAATTTACGATGAAATCGATTTTTCATTGGACTAAAAACCGATATCGATTTTTCGTTCAAACAAAAAACCGATTTAAGCAATTTTTTCATAATTTTTATATTTGTTGTGTTTTGGATGCTATGTATTGATTTTTAATGTTATATGTGGTTAAACATGATTATTTTGTTCTATTTGATTGGATTTGGCTGGAGAGTGATTTGTTTCTCTGCACAATAATTGCGCCAATCGATTTTTTAGTGAACCGGTTTTTTGGTCCACTTAAAAACCGAGTTAGGTAGTTTTAGCATAATTTTGATATTTCTTGTGTTTTTGAAGCTAGGTATCGATTTATATTGTTAAATTTGGTTCAATATAATTGTATTTTGTAATATTGACCCATTGGAGTAAGACTAATATATTAATATTCTTTGAATGTTACAGGAATGGGTCAAGAGACAATCGTAATCAACTTTAACGGAGAGTGGAATAGATCTAACTATGTTGGGGGTGAGTCGATCATGTATGATCCCCAAATATAGTAGTTTTTCATCGTTGGTTCACGTTGTGTACAAAGAGATTGACATTGATAGAAGAAGATGGGATATCCGTATTTATTATTTACTACAAAGTATGACAAATGGCTAAGTGAAAAAGATATGCATCATGTCCGATCTAGGTGTGGTTGGTTTGATGGTGGTTAAAAATATTGATGTTAGAGAGATTTATATCAATAAGATTGCGAGAGATTTTGGAGCCGGAGTTAGTAAGCCTACTGTTCGTCCATATGTCACATACTCAATACTATACAGACACAACATGATTGGCAGATATGGATAGACCTGTAAATCCGTGTATGATTGAAAGTCAATTTTGTCTTATTTTAGGTATTGGTAGAGTGCGTGCGAGATAAATGATAGAGTGCATTGTCAAAAGCGTTATTTAGAGATCGAAGATCTATGCAACTTCAAATGTATGGTATCTAATATTCACATTTTTTGTAGTATAAATATTTTGTTGAATTTTTAAGATTGTCTATTTAATTCTAGCTGAGGTTAAAACCTCAACTAGGTAAAAGCTCACGGAGAGGAGCTTTTCCAAATAGATATTTTTTAAAAAATGTATTTGATCTAAATATCCTTAAATTTTTATAATTGACATGAAAATATCCTTAGTAAAATAATATCATTGAATTAATAATATTTTCCTATAGATAATTTAATACTTTAGTAGAACTTTTGATATGATTCAACTAAATAATTATATCTTTTACAAACAGAGGTTTTTCAAAAGTCCAGCCAAACAAGCTTTTAGTTAGTTAGATGCTAGTAAAATATTTCAGCTTTTACCTGTTGTAGATGTTAGAATAACTTTAATAGGTATAAACTTATACTAAAATCTAGAAACTCATAATTAAATAATTAAGAATTGTTACAGAAAAACATACCTGAATCCATGTTGATAAACTTGAGTAGGATTGAGTCTTTCACAGCCAAATCACCTTAGTAAGCTCTGTATTTTTCTTCTTGAATGGGGAAGGAGAAAGAGAGCAAAATATAATGTATATTGACTTGACTTGGGGACCATAACCCTTTATAGTATTCTTATATACTAACCTAATTAAGTTCCCATTAACCCTAATTCCATTAGTATTAGGTTTCTACACACTTAAGCCCATACCCAATGGATATTTGTAGAGTCCAATTAATAGATCACTTATTTGGCCCTATTAAAATTGATAACATGCAATATAATTGTTGTTTAATATGTAAGCCCACAATAAGAAATATTAAAAATCCCAACAATCTCCCATTTGGGCTACATATATTTCCTTAAACAATTATATTATCCATAGTCTTGAGTGCGCGTTGAAAAGCTATCTGTTCTTAAATATTCCCTTAATTACAATCTGGTCCATCTACTATATTAGTATGGAATCAAAGTGACCTTTGTTACATATTCGCAACTAGATCCATCAATGGTCACCATACCAATATATTCAATGACATAGATCGAGTATGGATGTGTAGCATGGAAATTATATGCAATGTGATATTAAACATGCCTATTTCCAACTGGTCCCACTTTAATCTTTAGTGAGATCAAACACAAATAATATTCAGAGTTTATAAATAAACCATATACTTTATTCTGCAGAAAAATATATCCATAACAAAGAACGTAAAATATCAACTCCCACTAAACATGCACATCATCAACGAAAACAACACCCCATATGAGCAGTGTGCTCATGAAAGACCTTGGGTGGTAATCCCTTAGTAAGTGGATCCGCAATCATGGAGTTTGTCCCAATATGTTCTATAGCCACCTGATTACTCTGAACTCTTTCTTTAACAACGAGAAACTTGATGTCTATGTGCTTCGACTTCGTAGAGCTTCTGTTGTTATAGCACATCTGAATTATTGTCACAATATATCTTTAATGGTCTTTCTATACTATTCACAACTCGCAATCCTGTGACAAAATTGTCGCAAACCATATTTCATGATTAGATGCCTCAAAACAGGCTATGAACTCAGCTGCCATAGTGGAAGAAGCTATGAGTGTCCTGCTTAGCACTCTTCCAAGAAATAGCTCTTTCAGCTAGCAGGTAAATATAGCCTGACGGTGGATCTTTACTATCTTGGCATCCAGCAAAATCAGAATCAGAATATCCAATGATCTCTAAATGATCTGATCTCTGATAAGTGAGCAGGTGATCTTTTGTTCTCTATAAATAACCGCATAACCCGTTTGACTGCTTTCCAATGATCCATCCCTGGGTTACTCAAATATCTGCCCAACATTCCTACTATGAACGCAATATCTGGACGCATGCATACTTGAGCATACATTAGACTTCCTACAGCTGACGCATAAGGAATCTTTTGCATTTCTTTCTGTTCCAACTCATTCTTAGGGCATTGATTGAGACTGAACTTGTATCCTTTAGCTACAGGGGTATCGCCTGGTGCACAACTTTTCATGCCGAATCTATCAATAACTCTTTCGATATAACTCTTTTATGATAACCCAAGGATACCTCGAGTTCGATCTCGATGTATCTATATGCCTAATACAAAAGAAGCGTCCCAAGATCTTTCATCTCAAAATTCTTTATCAGAAATCTCTTGGTTTCGTGCAATAAGCTTATATCGCTGCTAGCAAGTAGTATGTCATCGACATATAACACCAGAAATAGTATTTACTCCCATTGAACTTATGATATACACAATCTTCAACCTTATTTACCTCAAACCCATACGAGATAATAACTTGATGAAATTTGTGATACCATTGACGAGAGCCTGTTTGAGACCGTAGATGGATTTCTTTAGTTTGCAAAACTATTTTCTTTGGGTCACCGGGTACAAAGTTTTCTAGTTGCATCGTATATATTGTTTCATCAATATCACCATTGAGAAACACTGTCTTTACATCCATCTGATGTAGCTCCAAATCAAAATGAGCCACAAGTACCATTATGATCCTAAAAGAGTCTTTCGTTGAAACCGGAGAGAAAGTCTCTTTATAATCAATGCCTTCCTTTTGAGTAAAACCCTTAGCAACTAGACGAGCTTTATATCTCTCAATATTGCCTTTTGAATCCCATTTGGTCTTAAATATCCATTTGCAACCAATGGATTTCGAACCTTCAGGCAATTCAACGAGATCCCAAACGTCATTGTCCTTCATGGATTCATCTCATCATTCATGGCATTAATCCATTTTTGAGAATTAGAACTTTGGTTTGGCTTGATCGAAGTTGATGGGATCATCTTCCACCACTCCTATATCAACCTCATATCTTGGAGAAAAACGATATAATCATCTAGAATCGCACTTCTCCTTTCTCTAGTGGATCGTCTTAATGGCATATTCTCTTGAGGTTGTTGAGTTTGCACTATAGGTATAATTTCTTCATTTTGCACAGGGAGCTCTTCTACATTGTCTTGATATTCTGGATTTGCATTTTGAATAATGTTAGGAATAAAAGCCTGATCATTATCAAAAGCAATAGTAGGAAGAGAAATAAATTCCTCTTCAAAGACAATGTCTTTAACCTTATCTCCCCCCACAAACTCAACTTCCTCAAGAAATCTTGCATTTCCCGTCTTAAAAAAAAAAAATGTTCTAGTAGTGGGATCGTAGAACTTAAAACCCCTTGACCGTTCAGAGTATCCAACAAAGTAGTAACTTACAGTTCTTGAGTCCAGTTTCTTTTCATTAGGCCTGTAAGGCCTTGCCTCAGCTGGACAACCCAAATGTGTATATGCTTAATACTAGGCTTTTTGCCTGTCCATAATTCATAAGGGGTTTTAGCTACCGCCTTGCTTGGAACCCTATTGAGGATATACACTGCAGTCTTTAGTGCTTCTCCCAGAGGGATTCTGGTAAAGAAGAATGATTTATCATACTTCTTACCATGTCCTTAAGCATTCTATTTCGTCTCTCAGCAACACCATTCGTGCTAGGTTTATTTGGCATTGTGTATTCCAGGACGATGCCGCATTCCTTTAGGAATTTCGCAAAAGGTTCTGGACGTTGTTTACCGGATCCATCATATCTACAATAGTATTCACCACCACGATTAGATTTGATAGCTTTAATTTTCTTGCCAAGTTGATTTTCAACTGCAGCTTTGAAAGCCTTAAATACATCAAGGGATTGAGACTTCTCATGTATCAAATATAGGTACCCATATCTTGAATAATCGTCTATGAACGTAATAAAATACTGTTGACCATTCCAACAGGCTGTAGGAAATAGTCCACAAATATCAGTATGTGTTAGTTCTAAGACATCAGAACACCTGTTGGCACCTAATCTCCTAATGTTTGTCTGTTTCCCTTTTATACACTCAATACAGACTTGAAAATCTGTTAAATCAAGGGAATCAAGAATTCCGTCAGACACAAGTCTTTGAATTCTTTGTTTAGAGATATGACCTAAACATTTGTGCCATAGTGTGACAGAATCCCTGTCAGTTAATTTTCGTTTTGTACCTCGTGAATTTGTATGCAAGGTTTCATTAATTGAGACAATTATATCCAACAAATATAGGTTATCATGCAAAGATAAAAAATCAGTACCAATAAGATTTGAATCTTGAAAAAGACTAAATTTATTATTTCCAAATGAACAAGAATAACCAAATTTGTCCAAAATAGAAACTGAAACCAAATTTCGTCTAAATGACGACACTACATAAGTCTCTTCCAAATTCAAAAATTGACCAGTCTTTAATAATAACCTAAAAGTTCCTATAGCCTATACTGCAACTGTTTTGCCATCGCCCACATAGATGAATCTTTCAGCATCACTTGGCTTTCGGCTCCACAGGCAACCCTGCATAGACACACTTATATGAGTAGTAGCACCAGAATCTATCCACCAAGTGTGTTTAAGTACAGAAGTTAAATTAACTTCAGAACAAACCAAATTGAGAAGCATACATTTCTTGACACGCCAATTGGCGTACTTGGGACATTCTTTCTTCATGTGTCCAGTTTTTTTTGCAAAAGTAACAAGTAAACTCATCATCCTGTTTCTTTTGCACCTTATGCTATAATGCCCCAACTGCAGCTTCTTTTCCTCTTTTCCTTTTCTTGTCCTTAGAGATAGTTGCTAAGTGAGCACTTTCAAGACCTTCTCGCTTTAATCTTTCCTCTTCTTGCACATAGTGAGATATGAGCTCATTAAGAGTCCATTTGTCCTTTTGAGTGTTATAACTCACTTTAAATTGACTATATTGTGCAGGAAGAGAAATCAAAACTAAGCGCACCAGCAAGTCCTCAGACAGCTGTAACTTTAATGCCTTTAGTTTGGAAGCGATATGAAACATCTCCATGATTACTCTTATGTTCCCTTTTCCTTTATACTTTATTGAAACAAGGTTAGCCAAAAGGGTACTTGTTTCAACCTTTTCATTTTTCGCAAAACGTTGTTTTATTTCCTCAATGAACTGCTTAGCATTTTTCTCTTCGGACATAGAGCCCCTAAAAGTTTATGGAATGGAACGTTTCATGATCATAAGACACATGCGATTAGAACGGTCCCACTTCTCCATGCTCGCCTTTTCATCGGCAGAACTATTCTCATTAAGAGCTGCAGGCCGTTCTTTCCGAAGCGCCAGGTCAAGATCCATGCAACCGAGAACAATCATAACATTCTCTTTCCAATTTTTGAAGTTCGTGCCATTAAGCACAAGAATGGAATTGATATTAGCAGATATTGTTGAAGCAGAAGTAGTAACTGAATCGAGAACAAAATTAAATACAAGCTCATAATCAATAATTATGTCATAATACAACAATAATTAATAAATTAGTATATGACATGATTAAATAATTCCTATAATGATGGACCCTAAAACAAGATACCTAGCACAACATTGACATTTAGTCTTTGGACAGAAATATCAACTGTAAGTGGTACTCTCCGTGTAGTAATCAAATATTGACAATTAATCCGGTCAAGCAATAAACCTTTCTTTGGACCGATTTATTGCTCACATGGAAAACCTAATAATCGTCACATATTTATTACCACAAGTATACCTATTATTTGGCCAAATAACAATCTTCTTTTGGGCCGGTCATTATTTGCATAAATAATAGACATACATATCTTAATATTCCAAAATAAACAAATTTACATTATAGAGGTTACTTTGGCAACATATAATTTCAATTCAATTTATTTTGAAATATCAGATTTATTTATTTATTTTGTGAACTAAAGAAACTATATTATATTGGCAAAACAATACAGAAGCATTATGCACAATATATAATTTCATAGAATTTTATTTCCGAACTAAAACAAAAATTGCCATTAATTTTATAAAGCACAAGTAAAACGCAAGCAAATTGAATGACCACCAAAGTAACTAAAATCGCAAGCAAAAAGCAATTCTAGTGACCACCAAAGTAACTAAAATCGCAAGCAAAAAAAACAATTCCAGTGACCACCAAATTTTTTGAATATAAAATTTGAGAGAGGCCACAACTCACATTACTTTAAAATTGGTTGAGATCAATCAACAATTAATAAAATAAAATGATAATAATAAAAGATTGATGGCTATTCAACTTTTCCACGATACGCATTTACCAAAAGCAAAGCACACAAAGGCATCAACCACAATATTTATACATGCATTCGTACTTTTGCACACAAGAAGACAAGCAATTCTTCCTTTTTAATAATTGTAACCAACGCAGAAAGCAATTGCAAGCAAAAGGCAATTCAAAAGCAATTCAATGGCCACCAAAGTCAACCGCATAAGACAACACCATCCAAATTGAAAAGAAAAAAAAAAACAATTTAATGGCCACCAAATTAAAACACACGTAAAAGTCACCTGAATTCAATATATACACATATATTTTTCATCATGCTTTCGTGACAACAACAATAATCAAATCAATTAATTTCTCAATGATTCAATACGAATTAGCTCTGATACCACTTGTTATAATAACTTTAATAGGTATAAACCTATACTAAAATCTGGAAACTCATATTAAATCATTAAGAATTGTTACAGAAAACATACCTGAATCCATGTTGATAAACTTGAGTAGGATTGAGTCTTCCACAGCCAAATCACCTTAGTAAGCTCTGTATTTTTCTTCTTGAATGGGGAAGGAGAAAGAGAGCAAAATATAATGTATATTGATTTGACTTGGGGACCATAACCATTTATAGTATTCTTTATATACTAACCTAATTAGGTTCCCATTAACCCTAATTCCATTAGTATTAGGTTTCTACACACTTAAGCTCATACCCAATGGATATTTGTAGAGCCCAATTAATAGATCACTTATTTGGCCCTATTAAAATTGATATCATGTAATATAATTGTTATTTAATATGTAAGCCCACAATAAGAAATATTAAAAATCCCAACAGTAGAAAGTTTTGTAATGTTATCGTACATGGAATTTTTCTTTTTGATGGATGGTGCACCTTATTTTAACATATAAAGATAAAATAAAGCCTAGCTATATCATTCAGACAGCTAGCGTAATTGCATGGATACAATAAAGTAACACACTATGTGCTATGTGAAGCAATATCTGAATGTACGGACCGCTAACTTCGCTATTGGGTTGGTAGAAGATTTGTCCGTTTTATCTTGTTCAATAAAGAATAAATTATAATGAGTGTCATATGCATCGAAAATATTGTCCTAATTATTGTACAATATCATCATTGAACTTTAATATCGGTATTCATGTTCGATTGATTCACCAGTATCATATTTAGTCAAAAGAGAAAAAATCGAAAAATATACAGTGGAATATTACACATCGTTATTGTTCATCTAACAATTTGGAAGCCCAACATCATTAAAGCTTTTACAGCTATCGACAGAATTGAACAAAGAAGCACCCACACCACATGCTCAATACTTTTCTCTAAAAAATAAAGATTGTTCAATTTTAAACAAACATTCTTTATTTATTTAAACAAGCAAACTGAAGTTGGGGTTCTGATGGTTACTTTATATCTTTTTTCAACTAACCTTTTTATTAAAAATTGTTTCTTGTTGTGCAACATCTTAATAGAATGGGACCTGTACAAGTCCTTGTGCACATGTTAAAAAAGATAAAACAATAATCCTAAAAATGAATAATAGTGGCCACCACTCTACGTTAGCAATGAATAAATATTTATTGCGTTACAATTTATTACATTTTAATCTCTACTCAAACCATGTTAATATAAATATAGACTTTGGTTATTTTGCCATAAATATAATTTTAATTTTTCAGTGACGTTTGTTGTTGAGCAACCAACAACGGAAAAAATATTTATGGTTGATAAGATGAAGTTGATTCAATGATAAATCCTTCATAGTTATACTTTAAATGTTATGAGTTCAAGTCAATCCTAGTCTCAAAACTTTAATATGTATCTATATATAGAATTTATATAGTCGGTGTCTTTTAACTTTAAAAAGTTAGAAAAAACCAATCAAATTCATTTATTATGTTTGAATTTAATAGGAGAGAGAATTTGTTTTAGAAAAGAGACTGCAATAGATGAATTTGATTCGTTTATCCCAACTTTAAAAAGTTAAGACGAATTAATTAAATTCATTTATTATATTTGAATTAAATATGAGAAATAATTTGTTTTAGGAGAGAGAATATAATAGATAAATTTGATTGGTTAGTCCTAACTTTTTAAAGTTAGGTGTTACTTATGGTAAATCATTATATATATATATATATATTTTTTTTTGATATCAACAAATGTGGTAAACCCCTCATATGACAAGTTGCACTTTTTTTTTTCCCTTCGAATGGGACAAGCTGCTGTCGGTATAGAAGTACAGATGATAAAACTTTTTCCATAAAAGTGATTATTTCATTATTCACTTCAAATGATAATTGAGCTCATCCTAGTAATTGATGGTGTAATTTCAAAAACGAATACATATTTTAATTGGAACAATCATCAGTATATATTGTATTACATATTGATGTCACCAAGCGTTGTATTACATATTGATGTCACGAACCACACGGTTGCCACCGAAAGAACTATTTCATTGTCCATTTTCAGGCCAATGCTATTATTATATATCATATATTGTATAAGTTACAGTTAAATGTCCATTTCTAGGCCAATGCTATTATTATATATCATATATTGTATAAGTAACAGTTAAATGCATATAAGTGAGAACATCATCTTATCATTAGCACATCATTGAGGCACACGTTTATGGAGAAGCAGTTAATTAATTGGACAAAAACTTTTTGTTCATTGAATATGATATCACATGTACTAATGGAATACATTTGCGTCACTTTTGAACTAATATCTTCTGTCTTGAATTTTGACCACCAACACCTGCGATGTGATGTGGTCGGCTTTGTTGTAGATAGATAATTGAATGTGTTTGATACATTCCAACATGTCGTGACAAAAGCAAACAAAAATTATTTTAGAATTATTTTAGTTTTTAAATAAAAATGTTTTTATCACGGTTAAAGTTGTCTTTCTACAATTTACCCGGCTTTTCTATTAACTTAGTAATTACAGTAGGGGGAATTTTAGATAAAAACAAAACTAGTGTGGTAAAATTGATATTTTTTCAAATTACATGTGATTTTTTGGGATCATCCCAATTAATAGTGTAGAGGTAGCATTAGCAATATAATAGCATATTATAATATGTAATGGTGCATCTAGTCTTGCTTATTTGTGCTTAGTGTCTGTTTCCTATTTCTATAATATAGATTTTATTTTAAGATGCAATTTATTTAAGAATTTAATTTCATTAAATTATGATGATTAAGAAAATATTGATGTTGCATTTTCTTTATTTTTTTGATTATTCCAAATCAATATTATAAAAAGTATTCATCTCCACTACAAAGAGACCGATCCTAAAATTCATCTCCAAATTGTTAACCAACTTTTTAAAAGTCATTTATGGTGTTGATCACAAAGCAATTAATATATACTTTTTAAATTAACTAAACAAATCCAATCATCTATAACTCATGAGAAACTATCTCCCCAAATTTCTTAAATAGAAAAAAAATTAATACAAATAGAAATTCTATGAAAATTTTATGGGATAGATATTTCCCTAATTATCATAAAATTGTGTTAATATGTACCTAATTTAGAAAACATATTAAGTAAATGAAAATAAATAATTAATCACTTTGATGATAGCTAGCTTGTATTAATTTAATTACTAGAATAATGATTGGAATTGTAAGGTCAAAAGAACCTTTGATACCGACTAGTTGTTTCTGTGGTGAAAATCTAATTATTAATCCTACGTACCCAGCTTTTGGTGATGACTAAAAAGATTGACCTATGTTTGCAACTTGGCGGATTTGATAGAAAAAGGTCATGGCCTATACGAAAGCTGACATGTCAAAAGAAAACAAAAGAAAGTGTCATTTTCAATATATAGTTGTTTGAACGGTTTGGAATGGTTGTTATCTAGTTGGCAGTGTTTGGAGATTGAATTTGGATAATTTTGTTGTCTCTCAACTAGTTCACTACTTATCTATTTTTAAAATATAGAATTTGGTCGTCAATGTCATCAATTGTTGTCCAAAAGTCGTGGATGCCCCATTATTATATGCTCATGCTCTATCGTCTATGGATTTGACTTGAGGATCCCCCATATTTCTCTTTTGGATGCTCCCATGTTTTTAGGTGCTAAAAAAACGACATTCTTTTGTGTGGTTAGATAAGGGAAACATCGTCAAATATCGTTGGATGTGTTAGCATGATTATTATTAGTATTTTTTTAATGTTGACATCATTACCATATTAAAACTATCCCGTACATACTAAGAAAAAATATATAAAATAGGACTCGAACGTCCGTCACTTTAGTGTATGGGACAATGAGGCAAATACAACCACCTAAGTTGCATGAGAGTGTTTATGCATTATATTCCAGTACTTGGATGTATTTGTACTCATGTTCAATAGTGGACCCAAAAACTCATATTAGAGGAGTGCTTTAATAGATTGATAATAATATTAAAAATAACAAAAATTATAGTAGTAAGATATGAAAATTTCTCTTTTGTTAATTTCTATGTTGTCTCAATGATTAACTAAAAATAATAATAAATAATGCACTTAATTAAATACATTTATAATCTTATAAATTAAAAATCTCTAATTATAAAGAATAAGAAAAAAATGAAACAAAGTTTTTTTTTTTTTTTCCAATTTGATCTACTTAATTTTTTCTTTGTGATCATATTGTGACAATTTGCAAACAAATTATGTAAATTTCACATTCATATTAAAAATTAAGATTTTGCTAGAAATTAAACTTATAACAATATAACATAACATATCTCTTTAGATAAGAAAGTTTTTTATATCACTTTATTGGTTATAAACAGATGTAAATTACAATAATAAATGATTTTTTAAGAAATAAAAATTATATCATAATTGTGAATTGAGACATTAGATGTGAAATCAAAATTTGTAATTTATAATTTTATGATTCATTAATTTGATTTTCAAGTAGAGTTAAGAAGATATCAATATTTCAATAAATACATTTACGTTACTTTTTATGATACATATTATTATTATAATAGATTCTAACAAGTAGTAGATAAATTTATGAATAAAAAAAAAGATAGGAATTAAATATTAATGAAGATAAGAATCGAAAATTAAAATTAATACAATGCCAGATCTGCACTTTGTTTTTGTTACTAATATATTTAGGATTATATGCCAAAATTTTATAGGAATTTTGTAAAAAATATAAATAAATAAATAAATAACTATTCAAGAAGAAAACCTTAATTTTTCTAGATTATACCAAAAAAAAAAAAAAAAAAAAGGAATCTTTTTCATTATCAACCGCAATTGATGCAGGTTTTTACAATACAAAAAGCACCAACGAAAAAATAGAAGCATTCCAGTAGATTTTGACCAACTTAAAAAATAATTCATTAAAATTCACACAAAAACCCAATTAATTTAAAGAGTTAATTGCGCTAAAAACCCCTAAGGTTTGCTTTTATTTAGACGAAAATATATTTATCTTTAAATTACACCAAACCCCCACCCATTGGTCAAAAACGTTAAATTTAACTATTAACCAACTATTTTAATTGGAATGACGAAAATACCATTTTGTAAATAAAATCAAACAATAAAGAATAAATTTAAAAAATATTTTAAAAAACATATTTTTTAACAAATAATGTCATCTCCATTTGAAAACAAAAATATTTCAAGGGAAAATGAAAAAATATATATATATATTAGGGGAGATCTCCACAAACTATTTAGCTCCATCTCCATCTAAAGATAGAGATATGGAGATGAATAGGGAGATGAACATCATCCTTAATGCAACCCACACACACGACTGCATGATCCTTAAATCATCATCAACAGTATCTCAACACAAAAACTACACAAACATTCATCCTCAACGCACAGCTGCACAACTAATCACACACAAATCTACTCTCCATTTGCACACAACCTACACACACAATCGATTGAAAATCTAGGTTCCCCCCACCTCCTCAACACACCCCCCCCCCCCCCCCTCCCCTCCCCTTCCACCCCCCCCCCCCCCCCCCCCCCCCCCCCAAAAAAAAAAGGAAGAGAAAAATTAAAAACAAATAGTGATTGAAGAGTTGGGTTCAAAACCCAAATCTTCCAAAAGAGAAAAAAATAATAATAATTGGGTTTGAACCTATCAATCGAACCTAGAACTCAATTGAACCCACAATCATCCACTAATGACCCAGATGAATATCATCTGGGTTTGTCCTAGATGATGATGGTGGTGGGAACACCCACCATTATCAAGAATAATAATAAATAATAATAATAAAAGAGAAAAGATTCCAAAGAGAAGATAACCAATTCATCATCTTGGACGAACCTAGATGATGTTTCATTTGGGTTCGATTCGAACCCAAATAAATATCATCCGATTCGTCCTAGATGATGATGATGGTGGGAACACCCACCATTATCAACCAAAAAGAAAAAAATAAAAGAAAAAGAAAGAAAAGAAAGACAGAATATTATAGAGAGAAGATGACCAGATCATTTATATTATTTTTTTTTTTCCTGTTTTTATTGTTTTTGGTTTTTGTTTATATAATTTTCATCTCCACCATCCATCAAATAAGTGGTGGAGAAATACTTTTAATTTTTAATTTATTTTTATTTTAATTTGTTTATTTTTAATTTTTATTTTAAATTTTAAAGGAAAATTAGAAAAAACTCCACTGTCCATTTGTTAGATACATTTTTAATTTTTAATTTTTAATTTAATTTAATTAATTTTTTTGGTCTTATTCGTGGACAAAATGTTTATTTGACGAAAAAATCTAATCAACTGTTAAAGCTGATAAATGTCAATTGACGATGTGAGGGCTTGGTATAAACAAATCCTACAAATACAAACACTAGAAAAACACATTAAAATAACAAAATCTACTCAAGTATTCTCACAAAAGCTAGGATTAAAGATATAAAATCATATTTAAAATTGACATGATCAAAGCACTTACAAATCACAATGTTTCTATGTTAGATTTGGAGAAGTTTTAGACAAATACTCACAAACAAACACAAGTGAGGCCCAAAAAAAGGCTAAAAGAAGAAAAAAAATAAATGAAACACCATGTATTTGAGTACTTTTATTTATGAAAGAAAACATGTAATCAACAAAAAAAAAAAAAAAAAAAGATAAATTTTGTTGTAGCCCCTATTCCTAACATTTCAAAACCCTCATTAAAATGGTCCCTCTATTAGTCAACATAAAATCAACTAAATGATTTTCAAAGTATTTTAACTAAGATCAATCTCTATTTTGGATCTTGTCCACAAGGATATTGATCTTCTCTCTTGCAGAAGATCCAATCTCCATTGGAAGTTGATATACCTTTCTATTTTTTGTTTTCTTTTCAACCAAGGGCCACTTTAGTGTTTTCATGTTTAACCATTAAACCTAATAGTTGACCGCTAAATGGAAGAGAGGACGTTGTAATTATGGACAAAACTTAAACATTTCCCCTTATCCATTAAATATGCGGAAACATAATGTAATTTATTCTTTATTGCCATTCTTCTGAATTTCTTTGTAATTGGTAATATATTTTAGATTGACCAACTTCTGATTAGTAAACGTTAATAGCTCATATCTTGAGGATATCTAGCAAGATATAATGCCTTGATGAGAAAAGTTGTAGTGTTGTCTTGTTTAGATTGTCTTATTGATTTTTTAAAAATATATTTTAATTATAATTTAAGTGTAATATCATCTAATTCCATTGATTAGGTGTTCGATTTGTTTCCATTTGGTACAAAATTTCCCATGCAGTCATTATTATTATTATTATTTTTAAAGAAGTCGTTATTTTTTTATTTAAATCATATACACTATGTTATATTTTGCTTTTCTACATCATACGTATTATTATTGGTTAATAGTAATGCTCTGGACATTCCCAACTTTATGTATACACATACACACGCACACGCACATATTGCAATGACTCAAACTTGAGATGATACCAAATTGTATGAGAACTTTCTGTTACTAAGCCATAGGAGACAGTGATTTTGTTCAACTTACAAGACACATCATATTGATATGTATTCATATGCCAAGTAAATATGTTTGTGTTATATATCGATTGGTCTTTATATTATTGTTTTATGTTTTATTATTTTGTCCCTTCTCAAATAAATTTTTGGATCTGTCGTTTGGTGTGGTGTGAGATTCGAAATTCTATCATATATGCAAATGATAAAATGTACTAATTATAGGAGAAACTTCACTTTAGTCTTTAAATTTTTGAAAATTATCACTTTTTAAAGCTTGTTTGTGTTAATGACTCTGGTGGTCCCTAAAATTTAAAAAACCTATAAATTTAGTCTCTACAATTAGTCAAACTAAGGGAGGGTTACTTTTGTCATTTTAATTTCAATTAAAATAATTTGAGAAAATTTTTTTAAAAAAAGAAAAATTGATATTTATCATCTATCTTAAAAATGGATGGTAGGGATAAAAACTATTAAAAATAATATTACAAAATTAAGGGTAAATTCTAAATTACACCCCAACTTTTGCATTAAAAAAAAAGAAAAGAAAAAGAAAAAACTCTAACCTTCTGAAAATACACGTTTTTCGTCCAACTGCTAGAATTTCCATTTAAAAAAGTGATTATGACATATGCAGACTACTAAATGACCTATTTGCCTCTACTTTATGAAAAATTAATTTAACAATTATAAAAATTAAATAAGAATTAAAAACAATAAATAATTTAAAAATAAAAAGAGATCTCCACCGTCCATCACATGATGGACAGTGGGGATTAATTTAAAACTAAAACTTAATATTTATATTTGTTTAAAAATTTAACATTTATATTTTTCATAAAAATCTGAAAAAAGAAAAGAAAAAAATTGTTGCAAAAATAGAAATTTAAAAAAAAAAAATCAAATGGAAGAACTAGGTTATAAATCCAGATCTTCAAGTTGAAGATCATCTTCTACTTCAACTTGAAAATTTGGATTCACAACCCAAGTCTTCAAAAAATTTTAAAAAAAAATCTTGACAAACTGTCTAATCGATCAATCCACCATTCTTAATCTAATCACAACCCTTTATCTTCAACACCAACAATATAATCTCAATCTCAAATGTTTATCTTCAACACCAACACCAAAAAACATCAATTTGCTAGAAACCCAATCAAAACACACAACCCAAACCCAATTAACACCAAATCAAGAAGAAGATTTTTGGGTTTCCACCAATCAAAACACATAACCTAGAGTCCCAAACTCAACCAAAAGACACAACCCAGAGGCATCTTAGTTTGAATCAAATCGAGATTTCATCTGGGTTCGACCTAGATGAACAAGCAGGAAAAAAAGAGAAGAAGAAGAAAAGAAGAAAAAGAGATAAAGAAGAGATGAAAGAGAGTCGATGTGAGGTATGGTGAAGAGGGTGGTGGTCGGCATGGGAAGGAGTGGTGGTGGAGGTCTGGTGGAGGATGGTGGAGACAAAGAGAGAGAGTTGGTTGTGATATTAGGGTGATTTTTAGGTTTTTAAATTTTTTATTTAAATTTTAAATTTTTAATCTTAATTTAAATATATATATTCCTTATTTATATTTTATATATTTTTATTATTTTCTTATTGACTTGTTTAATTAACGCTTCATTTACCATCTTACCCTTAACTTGCTAACTAAAATCACATTTTCAAACAAAAATTCTAACGGCTGGGCACAAAACGTGCATTTTCGAAAGGTGGGGGTGTATTTTTTTTTTAATGCAAAAGTTGGGAGGTAATTTAGAATTTACCCAAAAAATTAATTAAAAAATTTGATTTAAATCGTCAATCTCTAAGATCGATGGTGGAGATCAAAAGTTGCCAAACAAAGTCAAAAAAATATACATACATACATATATATATATATAGAAGTATACACATATATATATATATAGAAAAAAACCGATGGATTTCCATCAAATGGAGAGTCAAAGATCTCCAAGTTTAGCTATTGACAATCCCAATGGCCGACCATGGACATTGAAACACAATCTAGATCTAGATTATGGCTTAATGATCTAAGAACCCGTATTGTCGAACTACGGTCTAAGTGAACTCATATCGTTGAACTCAATAAGGGTTCAACCTAAGGTCATTGACGACCTAGATGGAACCTAGATCATCAAACAACGATCTAAGTTCCAAGATAATTGTCCAACGATCTGTGTTACTAGATAGTCAATCCACAATTTGGGAACCCAGATCGTGGTTCTCTCTCCATGGTCGGCTAATTACTAGAAATGGAAATTAATTTTTATTAAAAAATATTCAGATCCATCAACAATACTGATCCAATAATTTTTTAAAAAAAAAAAAAATTAAAAAGCTTTACAGCATTGATGGAGATTCATCGATGGTGTAGATCTAGCAATTTTTTAATTTTTTAATTTTAATTTTTTTCTTTTTTATTTCATTTATAAGTAATCTGATATTCGATGGCATATTTCATATTTTATGTATTTATGAAGCTCAAAATTGTCTTTTGATGCTTATAAAAAATTGTAAAGGGCATTAATGCCTTTTTACAATTTTCGTCACGACAATTAAAGGTTAAAAATTGATCAGCTTGACAAATTTGAATAAAGGATGATTTAAAAAAATGCAAGAACAAAAATAAAAAATTTTCCTAATTATATTAATTATGAGCGGATGTGCTGTGGTGGTAAGTTTTTAACTAACCAATTGTATTGTCCAACGGTCCAAGTACACATTTGTTTATGACAAAGTGCAAGTGAGATTCTTTCACTCTAGGATATTCTTATTCCAACATTTCAGAACACCCAAAAGTTAGCATGGTGGGGCCGTCCGTACACTTTGCTTTAAAACACAACAAAAAATCCATTCCATTCAGCTTAAAACAACTCTAACGTTAATTTAATTATATATTAGTTGAATTTTAGAATATAAAATACATTATATTATCAATCCTAACACTACATTACATATAATTCAAACATCTGTGCTTTTTTTTATTTTTCTCTCTTAAAGAAGTAATTCGAATATCAATTCATTAAACTAAAATGAGAATGTATAACATTTTAACAGCAACTACCTCAAACAATTCGATTATATCTTCTCTAAATTGTATATTTTTCAAGAGATGGAAATAACTAACTAGCCCTATCGACATGTATAGCATAGACAAGTGCTTAACAGTGGAATAAATTTTCTACACCTATTATTAAGGCATACTGGCGAAATAAAAAATTATGAGGTTGCAAATTTTTGTTTGGTTCTCTGATGTGGACTATAAGTTGCATGACCTGCAGTACTGGTCGCATAACTGGAAATAGTAAATGTTGCAGGACCTGGATTTGTACTGGTTGCCCGACTCGGATCATCAGTTCATCGGTGCTTCCTGGACATAATATACTCAACCACATATAAGAACTTATGATAAGCTTATATTATTTAGAGGGTCTAAAGTGAACATTCGATTGAAAATCAAAAGAAGAATGAAACAGGCTAATTGATTGATACTGACTGAGTACAATAGCTGCTTATTTATTTGTTTATTTGAGTAGTGACACGCTTCCTAAATTTTTTATCCAAATCTATGATTATATAAGTTGTCAACATCATATAAATCATGAGATGGTGTTATAATCATCCTATGCATTGCTGCATTAGGCAATGTTATCCTTCGGGACCTCCCCTCTTTCGAATAAAACTTTGTACTCGTGGGGCTGACCTGACTCCTTGCAGAATTTGATTATATCACCTTTTTGGAGTTTATGTTCTCCAACAAAGGCTACCCATCCGATAGTAATAGTAATGCTCGAGCTCTGCGAAGTTTGTGTACAACGAAAGGTCCATTGCTTGCCTTTAACATCTTTGACCCTCATTTCAGTATCCAGACCGCCGTTGAAAAGATTGAATTTCGCAGCATCAGAAGCCGGAATCATCAAATGTCTGTCAATATCTCTGCTGTCAAGTTTCTTTTGGAAAATGGCCATGTCTGATATAACTATGCTTAACTGGGTTTGAGAACTATAACACTAAGAGAAAACAAAGTCTTTATATAAAGAGATTGAAGCATGCCCTCTGCAAACACCTCTATTTATGCATGAGAAAGATTGAGATTGGCATTGTCATTATCACCTTTGTAGTACTAAAGACAAAAACTAAGAAAATGATATGATCAGGTAGCAGAGTTAGTTGCATTTTCATAAATATTTAGCTGGCTTGGCGGCGACATTCTCTAATTAAAGGCGTGATGGTTGTTTTCATCTTTTTCAGCTAACGTTTTCACTAAAAGATTTTGTTTCTTTTTGTGCAAAATCTTAATAGAATGGGCCCCCTGCACGTTAAAAAAACAAAATCTGAAAAATAATTAGGTTGCTAGTTTTCAACCACAAAGCTTGTCCCTTATAATAATTCATGTTAGCAATGGATCATTTTAAGGTTGTATAAAAGGAGTTGAAAAGATGGCAACTTAATAAAAAGTTTTACACTAACTTTTTATGTTTTAAAGAATAAATATTTCACTTGTGTTATAGTTTAAAATGTCTTTAGTCTCTACTTAAACTGTGTTAATAAATATCAACTTTGGTTTTTTTTGTCGCAAATATAATTTTAATATGTTACCGACATTTGTTGCTGAAAACCCAACAGAAAAGTAGTTATTGTTGGCATAGGCAAAGTTGGAAACTACTGATTGATTAAAAGTTACAGCTGGTATGGAACTACAGATGATGAAAACTTTTTATAGGCTAAAGTTAACATGATGGGGCCGTCCATACACTTTGCTTTAAAACACAACAAAAAATCAATTATTGTCTTTTGAATTAATGGGAGAACATCATCTTATCATTAGTAGATCATTCAGGCACGTGTATATGCAGAATCACTTAATTAAATGGACAAAACTTTTTATACACTGAACATGATGTGATATATAATAACGGCATAATTATCGTCACTTTTGAATTAATATCTTTTGTTATTGCATCTTGACCACCAACACTTGCCATGTATGAATAGTTTTTGTCTTGTTGAAGGTATATAATTGAATGCGTTTGATAGTTACCAATATGTCGTGACAAAAGCAAACAATAAGAGAATTCTATCCCGCAATCCTTGGATCTCCAATTTCATTTTTTTCTTCAAAGCCTTTTAGACATGTATATCTATTCTCATTAAAACATTGAAAAGCAGTTGTCCCAGTGCCTGTTTGGAATACTGGTGAAAGAGCTTATTTTGGCTTCTTGAAGCCAGAAGCTATTTTAGAAGATGTTTAGGTTGAAACTGAAAATGACTTTCTATTTTGAAAAGCTCTTCTAACGGAAGCTAATAATTGTGGTTTTCTGTAGAAGAGCTTTCTGTGTGAAAACACGAGAAGCCAAAATTGGCTAATGAAACTTTTATAATACCAATTTTACCCTCCAAACTATTTGGAATACTAGTGAAAGAGCTTATTTTGGCTTCTTGAAGCCCGAAGCTATTTGAGGCCCGAAGCTATTTTAGAAGATGTTTAGTAGATCTTGATCTTCTCCTTTCTTACCAGATTTCGCCGGAGAAATCTTGCCTACACCCTGCATTAACAGAAAACTAAACCAAACCATCTGAACTTAAACAGAGGAAGAGGAAGGTGGTGGTCGTGGCGGCGGCTTTAGGGGCAGAGGAAGTTCATCGCGACGAAGACGAAGGAAATTGAGGAGATGAGGAGCCTGATTCCGGTGGCTTTGGCGGAATACATGGATGCGGCGAAGTTCGTGCTGGAGTAGACATCCGAGGTGTTTCCGGTGGACAAAAGAAGAGAGAAGAGCAACAATGATTTAGGGTGGGCGTGCGGGCTGGTGCTGGAGAGCTCGATTCTGGTGGTGGTGGACACTGTGATAGGGAAATCGAGGCTACTTGTGACGCCTACTGTGAAAGAGAAGGCCGAAGAGATCGCCGAGACGTGGAAGGCGAGTCTGGAGGAGAGAGGCGGGATTGAGAACGTGAAGACGCCCGATGTCCATACTTTCTTGTAGCACCTTGTCACTTTTGGTATTATGAAGGAGAAGCATGTTGATTTGTACGGAAAGCTCGTCGTTGGCTTAGCTTGGAGGAAGCCTAACCTTGTTGTTTCGCTTGATTTGGCTGATAAAATGCCTAGTGTGTCTGACTTTATTCTATTATTATTGCCTTTTATTTGGAACGTGTTTGTTTGCATTTTGTGGAGTGGAGACTGCTATGTTTATTTGGAATGTATTAGTTTTATTCTCAAGGGAAATAGGATTGGTTATGCTATAAAGATACTTGTAAGACATTTTTGCATCTTTACTCTATGTATTTATGCTATATGGTAGAAAATAAGTACTCGAATAACTTCTATTCATATGTATTGGCATAATTGGACTTGATGTTATTCGGAACCGAAACATTTTTGGTTTATTAGTTGTTCTTCGGTAATAATGGGATATAGCAAATTGATAGTTCGTTGTCCTGATACTTGTCGATGTGGTCCTTTATTTATATTTTGATATGTTATAATTAGTATCTGATGCATTTTAGCTGTTGTAATTTGATATATACAGATATGATTAAAGAGTTACTTAATCAGTAGGGGACAACAGCTTGAGCAGTGCATTTCACTTATGAAACTGGTCTTGTTGACAAGTTCCCACCAATTCCTCTGCTTTAAGCTTTTCTTAAGGATGCAGGGAAGGCAGCTGCTTCTATTTTGGAGGATCCTAATAATGCTGGCAGAGCTGCGGTATATCTTTTGTTTACTCATTTTGGTTCCTTTATTCAGTTTCATTTAATCAAATAGCATGCAAATTATGGAACTTGATTGTCTTCTCTTTAATGGATTGCCTGATTTTACTCATGGTGTTCATGCTTAGTAGTGAGTCTATTTTTAAATTTCATGCAGTCTTTGTTTAGGCGTCTCCTAAAACAATTGGCTACATAATTTAGCTAGAAATGACAGTTATCAAGAAATGGTTTTTTAAGACTATAATGGAGATCTTTTATGGATAAAAAAATTCATCATATAATCTGGTTTGAATATTTGTCTTTGGTGGGGAGTGCTACCCAGAGTATACTAGACATGTGCTTTATTGTTGCTGGTTGTCGATTGTGCAATCTAATTGTCACAACTTTTGCCGTCAAGTTGTTAAATTCAAAGCTCAAGTTTGATAACTGTGACACAGCAGAATGTATGCAATCTCAGTTTGTGAACTTTGGGAGACAAAAAAATATAGATGATGGATATGATACTGATGTTATCATTGTGATCACTAATATAGAAAAGTGTTTTTTTTTTTGTTTTTTGTTTTTTCTTTTTTATGTGAGTTTGAGAAGCAAACTTAAATTGCTTGGCAGTGTGCACCAGTTTTTTTTAACATTATGCATGGCTGGTACAATAATTGACATTTTTGTGCAGGTTACACTCTCAACCACAAGGTGATGTTGAATACTTGCATGGCATTTCTTGGTTTGACTGTGAGGCGGGCAATTCAAACAGAGGCAGGTTATGGAGCAGCCTTATTGGCATTGAATGGTGCAGAACATAACTAGACATCTAAATGAGAAAAGGTAGGAACTTAGAAAGAATTCTACTTTACATAGGCATGGCAGTTAGCTGAAAATTGGCTTTCTAGGTGCTGGATACAACGTTTTATAGAAAATTGGCTTTCTTGTCTGCATTCTGCAATAAAGAAAAGGTCGTGGCAGCGGCTTTAAGGGCAGAGGAAGATTTTAAAAAAACATTGTGTAGCGCTATTAATGAATTTTTCCTATAGATGGAGAAGTAGTTCATTTTTCCTATTGTAATGCTGGCAGGAATTTGGCAATGCACCGGTTGTGACCGTCTTACCTTTGCACTTATTTTGTAAGGTAGGTGCATTACTCTCTTATAGGAGTTGCTGATTTGAACAATATACTTTATTGTCTTTGAAGGTTCAACCTTTCCGGGCCAGTGCATTTGGTGTGCTTGATTGCATTTAAACTAATTCATTCAATGATAAGGATTTTTGTGGTGCAAATACCTGTATAATTGTTTAAAGTGTTGTTGAAGATAATAAAAGTGATCAGACAACAGTCTGAAGTTGGTTTAAAATTCTGTCAGAAAACTCATAGCTTTAATTACTTCTTATGAATGATTAATGGTATGAAAAATATCCAATCAGTTGAGGTTGGTTATCATGCCTAATAATACAATCCAGAATCTGCAAACTACTAAAAATAAAATGGATTCTAGTTTTTCACTTAACTACTAGAAAATATGTTAATTTACAGACTTCATGTGGATAATTTAAAAACCAAAATATAATGGTCTTTTAATTCCTTTTAATTCTATTAATTTTGCAGTTACAATGCGTTAATCCATGATTTAATACTGCACATTCAATTTACAATTAAACACCTATGCAGTTACAAAATTCAATAATTAATTTTGTAAATTCAATTCAAAATTAATCATATCTATAGTTACAAAATTCAAAACTTAATTTCGCAAATTCAATTTATAATTAATTATCCCTGCACTTACAAAATTCAAACTTAATATTGTATATTCAATTCAGAATTAATTATTTTGCTGATTGAAAATATTCATGAAATAATCATGTCTGCAGTTACAAACACAAAATTTATTCAACAATTAATACTGTAGAAACCATTAACTAATATTCAAATTTCAAAGACTCTTAGTTTCTTCTCAATGAGTGCACTTTAAGCTTCAATTTCTCATTCACCCAAGTATTATTTTGACAAAACAAATATATTAATTTGATTTTTTTATTATCTTCCAAAACCGAAATCAAACCTCAACTAAAATGGTTCATAAAATTGGATTTTAGTATTCCAATTTTTCAACATTACATGACTCATTGGTTTAGAACTAACAAGAAGATTCGTTTTATTTATTATTATTTTTTTTGAAAAACAGAAGATTCGTTTTAAATTGATGTTTGAAAATGTTTAAATTTTGATTATATGGACCCTCATAGCTTAATAATGCATGAACAATGTTCTCTCATCTTATCTTATGACCACAACATATGCATGTATACCCTTTTTAATTTCGTACTACCGTACGCTTTCTATCAATTTCAGTTCATCTTTTCATTTAATTTTTATTCACAACCAAAAGACAAATAATCTTATGACACGTTAAAAGTACATTTTCTACAAATTGCACTGATAATTGCAAAATCTTTATGGTGGTTGGAGGTCTGACATTCTCTGTCAAACATCTCAATTCGTAAACTCTAACAACTAATAAGTCAATTATTTTATGCGATGATTATGATAGTGAATAATGTGCATATTTTTAAACCAATTCGAGGATATCATTGTAATTTCAATTATGAATGCTTATAACTTTTGACATTAATATCTTAATCACATGTACATGTACCTCATTCACTAACCAGTGGTGGCGGCCATTCTACTGTCTAACCTATATAACTTTCATTTAATTTTTAGTTATAATTAATTAAATTAACTATATATGGTTTCTTAAGGAATAACCTATTTACTTGAAGATTTTTTTTTTTTTCAGTGGAATAAAAGGTCTTGGGATCATTATCATTTATCACCAATAAATACATATTATCAAACTTTTTCATTTTAAAAATATGGGAGGTTTATAATTTTTAACCAAACAAAAAGAAAATTTTTAACTTTACCCACTTCTTTTTTAAAAAAAAAAAAAAAAACTGTTTTTGACCTTTTAACCAAATTATTTCCATTCTATACCCAAGAACACTAAACTACCCTTATGTGAAAATCACCCAATTGCCTTAACTCGAAATGAAGACAAATCTGCCTCTTCTATTTATTTTTAAAAAATGAATTACAATCATATATAGAATACAATAAGCTATAATTTAGGAAAAAACAATATCTAGAAATTAGTTCCTAACTTATAGTAATCTCTATAAATTAGGCTCTAACTATAGCTATTTACAAAAGACAAATCTCAATCAAATCAAATCTCAATCAAATCTGTCAATACTCCCCCTCAAGCTGGTGAGCAAATATTGTTCATACCCAGCTTGCTTACAATGTGTTGAAATGAGTGACTTGATAGTCCCTTAGTGAAGATATCTGCAAGCTGCCCATTTGTTGAAACATAAGGAGTACAAATCAAGCCACTTTCAAGTTTTTCTTTGATGAAGTGTCGGTCCACTTCAACATGCTTTGTGCGATCATGTTGCACTGGATTGTGAGCTATATTAATTGTAGACTTGTTGTCACAATATAGCTTCATGCTCCCTTCCCATTTGACTCCTAAGTCTTCTAAGATGATCTTTAGCCATAATAACTCGCATATTCCTTGTGCCATCGCTCTGAACTCTGCTTCAGCACTTGATCTGGCCACCACAGCCTGTTTTTTGCTTTTCCATGTCACCAAGTTTCCTCCAAAAAAGGTGCAATAACCAGATGTTGATCTACGGTCCACCACTGATCCAGCCCAATCTGCATCTGTGTAGGCCTCTATACTTAATCCACCATGGTTCTTAAAGAGAACACCTTTTCCAGGGGTAGATTTCAAGCACTAAAGGATTTTATCCACAGCTTCTAAGTGGGATTCTTTTGGAGAGTGAATGAACTGGCTGACTACACCCACTGCATAGGCAATATCAGGTCTTTTGTGAGATAGATAAATGAGTTTCCCAACTAACCTTTGGTATCTCCCCCTGTCTACTATTGTATCATCTTCAGCTACTCCTAATTTGTGATTCTGCTCAATTAGAATGTCTGAAGGTTTGCAGCCCAACATGCCTACCTCTTTGAGAAGGTCAAAGATATATTTCTGCTGAGATATAAAGATGCCATCTTTGGAATACGCCACTTCTATTCCTAAAAAATATCTCAGCTTCCCCAATTCTTTTATTTCAAACTCCACAGCTAGTTGTCTTCTAAGTTTCTTAATCTCTTCAAGATTATCTCCAGTGACAATAATGTCATCCACATAAAAGATCAACACTGTGACCTTTCCACATTTTGATCTTTTTATAAATAGTGTATGATCACCTTGACTTTGTTTGAAATTCATGTTCTTCATTGCATTAGAGAATCTCCCAAATCAGGCTCTAGGGGACTGTTTTAGTCCATAGAGAGCCTTTTTTAACCTGCAAACACTGTTATCTCTGAAATTATTAGTAAAACCAGGAGGTGCCTCCATGAAAACCTCTTCCTCTAACTCTCCATGCAAAAATGCATTCTTGACATCAAATTGCTGCAAAGACCACCCAAGATTAGCTGCTAATGATAAAAGAACTCTAATCGTATTCATTTTTGCAACCGGGGCAAATGTCTCTTGGTAGTCTACTCCATATGTTTGTGTGTACCCCTTAGCTACAAGTCTAGCTTTATATCTTTCCAAAGTCCCATCAGCCCTATATTTTACAGCAAATACCCATTTACACCCAACCAGTTTCTTCCCTTTAGGTAAGTCAACCACCTCCCATGTCTCATTTTTCTCTAGTGCTCTCATTTCCTCATACATGGCAAGTTTCCATTTCTCATCCTTAAGTGCCTCTTGGATTGTTTGTGGAATTTTAATATTATGTAATTCAGTGAGGAAGGCTTTGTGCATAGAGGAAAGTCTATCAAAGGAGATAAAGTTAGCTATGGGATGTTTGGTGCATTTTCGAGTTCCTTTCTTAATAGCAATTGGTACCTCTAGGTCTGTGAATTCTGGTTGAGTATTATACCTAGTCTCATGGGAATTTTTTTGAGATGGAAGAGGATGTTCAGTACCTTGAGATGGAAGAGGATGCTCAGTACCTGCTACTGGTTTGGCTTCTTGGGCTTGTACCGGTTCAGGTTCAAACTTCTTCCTTCCTGAATATACTTGCAATGGCAAAGTTGTACTGCTTGTTTCCTTGATTTCAGCCAGGACCGTTTCTGTTGAGTTTTCAATTTCAGTTTCTACTGGAGAAAATGGGGCTGATTTTTCAATTTCTGGTTCGGGTTCTGGTGGTTTTTCAGCTTCTGGTTTGGGTTTTGGTATAGAAGGAGAAAGAGGACTGTGTGGAGGAATTGAAGAAATATCATCAAGGTCATCAAACCCGAGACTCATACTTTTTTTATCTTCAAATTGTTGTTCCTCTTGAAGATAAGTTTCAATAAAAAAAGCTTTATTTTCAGCAAAGGTCACATCTCTAGACACAAAAAACTTGTTTGAACTAGGATGATAGCATTTATATCCCTTTTTTGTTGGTGAATAGCCAAGAAAGATACATCTAAGAGCTTTAGGATCCGATTTACCCCGATTTTGTGTATGGATATGAACATAGGAGACACACCCAAATATTTTAGGTGAAAGTTGGGTCATCCTAGTAGAGTCTGGGTAGAATTGAGATAGAATATTTATTGGAGTTTGATTCCCTAAAACTCTTGAAGGCAGTCGGTTTATAAGATGAGCTGCAGTTAACACAGCCTCCCCCTAATAGGATTTAGGTACTTGTCTCTCAAATAAAAGGGCGCGAGTTATTTCAAGAAGATGACGGTTTTTTCGCTCAGCTACCCCATTCTGTTGGGGAGTATTTATGCATGAAGATTGGTGTATAACCCCTTCCTTTTGAAAAAATGGTGAGAGAATTTGGTTGAAGTATTCCTTCCCATTATCAGATCTAATAGTTTTAATCTTGACCCCAAACTGATTTTGAATCATGTTAAAGAACATAGGAATGATAGAACTAACATCGGATTTGTTTTTCATAAGAAACAACCATGTAACTCGAGTACAGTCATCAATGAAAGATATAAACCAACGAGCTCCAGTAATATTGGCAGTCCTAGAGGGACCCCACACATCAGTGTGAATCAAAGAGAAAGGATATAAAGATTTATTATCACTTAATGGAAATGAAACACGATGATGTTTGGCTAATTGGCAAACTTCACAATGAAATGATTTGTCATCTAAACCATAAAACAAACTAGGAAACATAGTTCTTAATACAGAAAAAGATGGATGTCCTAAACGAAGGTGATGAAGCCAAACTTGTGTTTTATTTGGTGAGAATTTTTCTGAAAAATGAGATGAAGGTAGATGTTTACAACCCTTGCCATTACTTGTATCCAAGAAGTAGAGTCCGTCCCTTTCTCTAGCAAGCCCAATCATCCTCCCCGTAGTTAGGTCCTGAAAAATACAATGTTTAGAAAAAAATGTTACTTTGCAGTTCAAGTCTGTTACAATTTGATGTGTTGACAGCAAATTAACAGAGAGTTTAGGCATATGAAGGACTGATTTTAAAGACAGAGTAGGTGTAAGAATAATAGTTCCTTTTCCAGCTACCGATGCAAGAGTTCCATCGGCAACTCGAATTTTCTGGTTACTGGGACAAGGGATATATGTTGTGAACTGGTTAGGGGAATTTGTCATGTGATCCGTGGCACCTGAGTCAACTATCCAATTTTCATGTAACTTACAGTCCTTTGAGGTACTAAAGGTTTGAGGAAAAAAACACTTACCTGAATGTGCCAATGAGCAGGAGCCAGCTGGTTTGTCAAGTGAAGTGAGGAGACCTCTAATTTTCTCAATTTCCTCCTTGTTTAATGTGCTGATTTCAAAACTGTTGTTTTTCTCCTCTTGATTCGGTTTGTCATCCCCTACAACAACATTTGCTTGGCTGCTCCGTGGAATATATTGTTGTTGATTGGTATTGTTTCTGCCAAATGGTGGTTTTCCCTTTAGTTTCCAGCACATCTCCTTAGTATGCCTTGGTTTCTTGCAGTAGTTACACCAAAGACCTTCTTTATTGATTGGTGGTTTATATGGCTCTCCTCGATTCTCATTGTTTGGGCTCAAAGTACTGAAATTCTGTTGAGATTGTGTTCTAACCACTGCTAGTGCAGATCTTTCATCGCTAGGCATGGTCAACATCACATTCCTTCTCCCTTCTTCAGCACGTATAATAGAAAATACCTCATTGACAAAGGTTAATTTTTCTCTTCCAAGAATTTGTACCCGTACTTGATCAAACTCCACATTTAGTCCAGCCAAAAACTCATAGACCCTCTCATTTTCCACCAACTCTAGTAGAGTAGTGGTATCATAACTACACTTCATTTTTATGTTTTGATAGTAATCAAGTTCCAGCCACAATCCATTCAAAGTGTTGTAGTACTCTGTAATAGACATTGTACCTTGTTTTATTGAATGAATCTTTGTTTTGATCTCGAAAATCATGGCTGCATCCTTGACTTTGGAGTACGTTTGCTTTACTGTGTCCCATATCTCCTTGGCAGTTGTCAAAAACATGGAAATTCTGCTTATCTCTGGTTCCATTGAATTCCAAAGCCATGACATGATTGAAGAGTCTTCTACATCCCATTCTTCAAAGCGTGGATCACCCTGACTCAACACAGGACCAGTCAAGTGGTTGAGTTTGCCCTTCCCCTTCAGATACGTTTTTACCAACTGAGACCACACCAAGTAATTTTTTCCATTGAGTCTATATGAAGGTTGTAGGTTTTTGTACTCACCAGGTGGTAATTTTTCAGGCTGGTCTGGTTCAATGTTGGTTAGAACTGTTGTTTCAGATGTGATAGACATTATGGAATCTTTTGGACGGTTGTAATTGAAGGTGATAGATCAAGGTAAGAAAGAACAATAGACTAGAGGTATTTGAAAAAACCAGAATAAGGGAAAGGCAATGAAGGCTGAATATTGAAAGTAATAAAGGACAAATCAAAATTTTTGAGAAAGAATAACCCTAAGGCTCTGATACCATGAAGACAAATCTGCCTCTTCTGTTTATTTTTAAAAAATGAATTACAATCATATATAGAATACAATAAGCTATAATTTAGGAAAAAACAATATCTAGAAATTAGTTCCTAACTTATAGTAATCTCTAGAAATTAGGCTCTAACTATAGCTATTTACAAAAGACAAATCTCAATCAAATCAAATCTCAATCAAATCTGTCAATATTACCAAACTAGCATTCTTCTCCCTAACAACAGCCTAACCTCTTTTTTCTACTCCATTCATGATTTTCTTCTTCCATTCGCCATTGTAGTTGAAAAACAAACCTCCTAGTAAGGGATTCTTCATTGAAGCTTCTTCTTCCATTGAAGGTTTTTGATCTATTCAAGTTTCATCCATTGAAAATTTTTAAGCTTCTTATTCCATTTCAAGTAATTTGAGTTTTGAAGGTAATGTATGTGTTTTTTTTAGTTGATTGTTAGGGTTTTTTGTTCACATTGCAAGCTAAAAGTTTTAAAAGTGATTTGGTTATGATTTATGGTATTCGTAAGGTAGATACGTAGTTTCTGCAAAATCTACGATGAAATCGATTTTTCATTGGACAAAAAACCGATATCGATTTTTTTTTCAAACAAAAAACCGATTTATGCAATTTTTTCATATTTTTTATATTTGTTGTGTTTTGGATGCTATGTATTGATTTTTAGTGTTATATGAGGTTAAACATGATTATATTTTGTTCTATTTGACTGGATTTGGCTGGAGAGTGATTTGTTTCTCTGTACAATAATTGCGTCAATCAATTTTTTAGAGAACTTATTTTTTGGTCCACTTAAAAACCGAGTTAGGTAGTTTTAGCATAATTTTGATATTTCTTGTGTTTTTGAAGCTAGGTATCGATTTATAGTGTTAAATTTGGTTCAATATGATTGTATTTTATAATATTGACCCATTGGAGTAAGACTGATATATTAATATTCTTTGAATGTTACAAGAATAGTTCAAGAGACAATCATAATCAACTTTAACGGAAAGTGGAATAGATCTAACTATGTTAGGGGTGAGTCGATCATGTATGGGGTCCTCAAAGATAGGAGTTTTTCATCGTTGGTTCACGTTGTGTATAAAGAGGCTGACATTGATAGAAGAAGGTGGGATATCCGTATTTATTATTTACCACAAAGTATGACAAATGGCTAAGTGAAAAAGATACGCATCATGTCCGATCTTGGTGTGGTTGGTTTGATAGTGATTAAAAATATTGATGTTAGAAATATCTATATCGATAAGATTGTGAGAGATTTTGGAGTCGGAGTTAGTAAGCATACTGTTCCTCCATATATCACATACTCAATACTAGACACAAGACATGATGTGGCAGCTATGGATAGACCTAAAAATCCGTGTATGGTTGAAAGTCAATTTTGTTTTATTTTAGGTATTGGTAGAGTGCATACGAGACAAATGATAGAGTGCGTTGTCAAAAGCGTTATTTAGAGATCGAAGATCTATGCAACTTCAAATGTATGGTATCTAATATTCACATTTTTTGTAGTATAAATGACGCGACCCGACCCGGATACCTCTAACTCTGATCCGGTCGGTCACGCCGGGCACCCCAACGGATCCCTCTCAGACCCGACTCGTCGGGCTAAGCGAAACCCGTGGAGCGAACCCTAAACTCTTTCATACTTTCTGAAACATCGTTGGGTTGGGTTTTCTTTAAAAACTAAAAACGCGTAGGAAAATTTTTTTTATTTTTTAATTTTAAATTCATTTTCGAAACTCATTTTTCTAATAAAATTTCGGCAGCATAACGGCTGCATTTTTAACGTTCTCGAAAAATCTGTTTATAGAAAAATAACACTTCGACTAAAATTTATCACCAACCCAACTTCTGGTTGCCCGCAGGCCTCAATCATGCATTTGATTGCTAAATCAACTTATGAAAATTCAAATGACCTTCAATAAACCACATTTAAATCAAAAACATTTTAGAAACAGTTATAGACAAATAATTACAACTTTCAATTCACTTATACATTTCAAAAGATATTTACATGGAAATGATAGATGCAAAGTCAACTGCTCAAAATATCGTCGTGTCGCACTGGCTCACCCGCTGGAGGTAATGCTACTGATCGGCTACCTGCTGAGAGTACCTGAGGAGGTTTTTTTTATGGAAAACAGAAAATAATGAGCTAGAAGCTCAGTGAGTGATAATATTTTGTTTCTTTGAAAATCTGATTTTCTAAACGTCCTTCTCTGAAAACGTTTGAAAACGATTCTTTATTTCTAAAGCATTTCAAACTTAAATCTTTAAAACATTAACTTAAACAAGAAAATTCATCTCTAAGCACATGCACGTATTTAAATACAAAGCTTGTAACTGTAAATCATAAATAACTTCAATAATAATTTTAAAATATCTTTTAGCTCAAATAAGCTTTTCTTTTAAAAGCTGTTTCTTGATATCTTTCAAAATTACCATAGTATCCCTAAATCTGGGGTCTCTAGAATCTAACGGCTATGTGCAGAATTTCTCAGCGCTAACCATAGCTTGTCAACTCTGAGACATCTCGCGGCTATGTGCGGAATTTCTCAACGCTAACCATAGCTCGCCTAACCTGAGACATCTCGTGGCCATGTGCGAAATTTCTCAGCGCTAACCATAGCACACGAAATACTACCCCACATCAGTAATGGCGACTCGACTGACAAACTCTGACACTTATCCCCCTGGTTAGTGACTTATCCCTCCCCAGGACTGTACCAACTGAAGTGGGATAGACCGATCGGGTCTAAACTGGTCTGTAATCTCTGTAAATCCCTGAGGGGATACTTTCTGGTTTTGAAAACACTTTTCTTTTTCTGCTTTAACTTTCTGGTGCAAAAGCACAAATCTCTTTTCTGAGTGCGTAAAGCACTCAAATCTGCTTTTCTCAATTCAAACTTGAAAGCTTAGTTTCTGAAATTTCATTTCAACAACTATTCAAATGTATATAAATTTGCATTCTCATTTCAAGTAAAACTCATGCTCATATCAATGCAGTTAAAGTAATTTCATGCTGTTACTCATCAAATTAACTTAATAATATCAAATACTTTTAAAATCTTTCAAATAAAGTTTACTCACAAAACTGATAGTTGAAAATGGCGCGTGTGGAGCCCATAATCCTCTCACCTCGATCCTCGAGCTCCCTCGTCACCTACACAATATATGAAAGCATAAATTTACGTTCGCGTAAACCTCTGGAAACTTGAAATTACCCAATTACATATTCGCGCCTCAAACTATTTTATCGCGTGAATTCATCTTATCTTTAACTTTTCACTATTCTCTTGGTTCCCTAGGCTTCCAATTAACGTAAATCCATTTATTTATCAACTTATTTCCACTTAAAACCAACCAATAACGAATCCGATAAAATTTACTTCAAAATCAACTCAATCATCAACTAAATCATCGATTTCAACTTAAACAAATCACCCGATTTCTTCCCTATGGTATCACTTTATTTCTCTTCGCTTTAACTTCGTTTAGGGACGGTTTTGGAGGCGTAAATGGACTGGTTTGGGCTGGGCTCGAGCTGGATCTCCTCTCTCTTTCTTTTCCTCCGCGCAAGCTTCTCTTTCTTCCTCGCCAAACTCGCTTCACAACACTGTTTTGAGCTTGATTTCAAGCTGAAAATGGACTTGATTGGAGCTGGTTTGAGCTGGGTTTTCTTCTCCTCTTTCTCCTCTCTCTTTCCCTCTCAGCTTCGCTGCGGTTGGAGGCTAGCTTCGTCGTCGATCGGCGGCGGTTTTGCGCCGGTTCTGCACGCCTACACAACTGACTCGGTCACGGTTCTGCTCCGTTTTGCTTCGTTTTGGGTTGAGTTTGGCGTTGGGTTCTGTAATTTGGTCGGGCGGCAGCTTGCCGTCGTCGTCTTCAGCTCCGATTTGCCTTCAATCCATCGTTTCTGCAGTCGGGTTTCGCTATGGATCTGCACGAACTTGTCTTCGATCTGCTCGGTTCTGCGTGCGGCGAGGGTGGCGTCGGTCTTGGTCGACGGTAGCGCTGCGACGGCGAGCTGGTCAGACGTCGGGCTGGTCGACAATCTTCTCCCTCCGGCGTCGCGCGACTGTCTTCTTCTTCTTCTCTCTTCTTCTTTCTTCTTCTCTTCTTTCTTTCTTTTCTTCTCTTCTGCGACAGCTCACTCTCTCTCTCTTTAGATTTTTAGACAAACTTTTTGGCTTCTATTTTCCTCCCCAAACTATCCTCAAAATGACGGTCACGTCCTGCTAAAATATTGGTCTCCTCCCTTGACTTTTAGCTTAATTCCATTTTGACCACAATTCTTAAAACTTATCTTCAATTTAGTCCCTTATTTTCTTGAAAAATTATTCAATTTCATTCACTATTTTATCCTTTCGGTTAATATCTAATCAAGTCTAAATCGATCTCTAAGGGTTCCCTATACCCTTAGGTATTTCCATGGACCATTTCGGGTCTCCAATAATTATTTAGGAACTATTCTTGGGAAATCCGAAAAATTACAATAAAGGGCTTACAATAAATATTTGTTTGGATTTTCAAGATTGTCTATTTTAATTCTAGCTGATGTCAAAACCTCAATTAGGTAAAAGCTCACAGGGAGGAGCTTTTTCAAATAGATATTTTTTAGAAAGATGTATTTGATCTAAATATCCTTAAATTTTTATAATTGACATGAAAATATCCTTATTAAAATAATATAATTGAATTAATAATATTTTCCTATAGATAATTTAATATTTTAATAAAACTTTTGATATGATTCAACTAAATAATTATATCTTTTATAAATAGAGGTTTTTCAAAAGTCCAGCCAAACAAGCTTTTAGTTAGTTAGATGCTAATAAAATATTTCAGCTTTTACCTGTTGTAGAAAGTTTTGTAACGTCATAGTACATGGAATTTTTCTTTTTGATGGATGGTGCACCTTATTTTAACATATAAAGATAATATAAAGCCTAGCTGTATCATTCAGACAGCTAGCATAATTGCATGGATACAATAAAGTAACACACTATGTGCTATGTGAAGAAATATCTGAATGTAGGGACCGCTAACTTGGCTATTGGGTTGGTAGAAGATTTGTCCGTTTTATCTTATTCAATAAGGAATAAATTATAATGAGTGTCATATGCATCGAAAATATTGTCCTAATTATTGTACAATATCATCATTGAACTTTAATATCGGTATTCATGTTCGATTGATTCACCAGTATTATATTTAGTCAAAAGAGAAAAA
Organism: Nephelium lappaceum; assembly: GCA_021234005.1. NCBI lineage: Eukaryota > Viridiplantae > Streptophyta > Magnoliopsida > Sapindales > Sapindaceae > Nephelium > Nephelium lappaceum. The sequence goes on along the minus strand of CM038000.1, from coordinate 9,210,114 downwards.
ATCGAAAAATATACAGTGGAATATTACACATCATTATCGTTATTGTTCATCTAACAATTTGGAAGCCCAACATCATTAAAGCTATTACAGCTATCGACAGAATTGAACAAAGAAGGACCCACACCACATGCTCAATACTTTTCTCTAAAAAATAAAGATTGTTCAATTTTAAACAAACATTCTTTATTTATTTAAACAAGCAAACTGAAGTTGGGGTCCTGATGGTTACTATTATCTTTTTTCAACTATCCTTTTTATTAAAAATTGTTTCTCGTTGTGCAACATCTTAATAGAATGGGACCTGTACTTGTGCACATGTTAAAAAAGATAAAATAATAATCCTAAAAATAAATAATAGTGGCCACCACTCTACGTTAGCAATGAATAAATATTTATTGTGTTACAATTTATTACATTTTAATCTCTACTCAAACCATGTTAATATAAATATAGACTTTGGTTATTTTGCCATAAATATAATTTTAATATTTCAGTGACGTTTGTTGTTGAGCAACCAACAACGGAAAAAATATTTATGGCTGATAAGATGAAGTTGATTCAATGATAAATCCTTCATAGTTATACTTTAAATGTTATGAGTTCAAGTCAATCCTAGTCTCAAAACTTTAATATGCATCTATATATAGAATTTATATGGTCGGTGTCTTTTAACTTTTAAAAGTTATAAAGAACCAATCAAATTCATTTATTATGTTTGAATTTAATAGGAGAGAGAATTTTTTTTAGGAAAGAGACTGCAATAGATGAATTTGATTCGTTTATCCCAACTTTAAAAAGTTAAGATGAATTAATTAAATTTATTTATTATATTTGAATTAAATATGAGAAATAATTTGTTTTAGGAGAGAGAACATAATTGATAAATTTGATTGGTTAGTCCTAACTTTTTAAAGTTAGATGGTACTGATGGTAAATTATTATATATATATATATATATATATTTTTGATATCAACAAATGTGGTAAACCCCTCATATGACAAGTTGCACTTTTTTTTTTTCTCTTCGAATGCGACAAGCTGCTGTCGGTATAGAAGTACAGATGATAAAACTTTTTCCATAAAAGTGATTATTTCATTATTCACTTCAAATGATAATTGAGCTCATCCTAGTAATTGATGGTGTAATTTCAAAAACGAATACATATTTTAATTGGAACAATCATCAGTATATATTGTATTACATATTGATGTCACCAAGCGTTGCCCTTTAGAAGCCGAACCACACGGTTGCCACCGAAAGAACTATTTCATTGTCCATTTTCAGGCCAATGCTATTATTATATATCATATATTGTATAAGTTACAGTTAAATGTCCATTTCTAGGCCAATGCTATTATTATATATCATATATTGTATAAGTAACAGTTAAATGCATATAAGTTAGAACATCATCTTATCATTAGCACATCATTGAGGCACACGTTTATGGAGAAGCAGTTAATTAATTGGACAAAAACTTTTTGTTCATTGAATATGATATCACATGTAATATTGGAATACATTTGCGTCACTTTCGAATTAATATCTTCTGTCTTGAATTTTGACCACCAACACCTGCGATGTGATGTGGTCGGCTTTGTTGTAGATAGATAATTGAATGTGTTTGATACATTCCAACATGTTGTAACAAAAGCAAACAAAAAGAGGATTAATTGAATCCCGCAATGCTTGGAGCTCCAAGTTCGCTAAGGGAAACTGTCATCTTAATCCCTGAAGTTTCAAAAATTAATAATTTCTTACCTATGATTGCAAAACTCAATATATAATCCTTAAAAAAAAAAAAAAAAGATAAATTTGATCCATTTGACCAATATTTCAATCTTTGTTAAAACGAAAATGTCAACTTTACTCTTGGTCAATAAGTCAAATTTATATTTATTTATAAATTGTTATTAAAAATAAAATTTTAAAAAATAAAAAAATAAAAAATCTAGATTCTCCCAAATCTAGGAGGATGAGGTGAAAGGCAGAGGTTCTTATGAGCCTTGTGGTGTTGAGATGGAGCCTCCATCTTTGCTTTGTTGTGGCATAGAGATGAAGGTTCTCATCTCTGCTTTGTTACAGCAAAGATGGAGGTAAACCCCATCTCCATCTCCAATTTTATTAGTAACCAAATCAAAATCGATTTGGTTTCATTAGAAACCAGATTGTTATGACAAAGATTGAGGTTGAACCAGCATCTCCATCTCTAGTTTTGGTTCAAAAAATTTGAGTTCGAAACAAGCTCAGATGTTGAACATGTGGGTTCGAATGAAATCACTTGTCGAACTTATCTGGGTTTGATGAATCCAGATGTTTAACAATCTACATTTGATGAACGCATATGTTCAACAGCAGGGGTTCGATGATCTCGGATGTTCAACATCGAGGTTTTATACATTTGGATTCGAATCAAACAAAAATGAACATTTGGGTTTGTATACAGATTTGGTGAACCAAATGGACGTCGATCTGGTTCGAGACTTAGTGGAGATCCACAATGGATCTTCTCCAACACAATTTTATTTTTTCTTGAAAAGTTTCTAAAACCTTTTTTATGCTTAATATTTTGAAAAATTATATTAAGCATTAGATGGTAGAGCTTAGATTTTTATTTTTTATAAAAAATTAATAATTTAATTCTCTTTTCTAATTTTTCTAATTTTTATTTTGTTTAAATTTCTTTTTTTAGTAATTAATTATTAAAGCATATAGATTTAATTTGGTGTTGACATGTATCCTATTATGTCTAATGACAATGACACCCTTGGATCCAATAACATTGACTGTAATCAATCAATGGTTGGACCAAATTGATCTATTTTCTAATATTTTATGGACTATATATTGAGTTTTGTGATTCGTGGGTAAAAAATTATCAATTTCTACAACTTCAAGAACCCCAATGAAATTCTTCCTTCCGTTAAAAAAGATATATACACTTATCCAATAAGAAACATATTTATTGTAATTGAAAAGCATTTGACATATTATCAAAGTTTAGGTCACCATACTAAGATGATAAGAGTATTAGAAACTTTTGTAAATGATATATATATATATATAACTTCTATGGCCAGTGCATCTTAACTTTAAAAAATTAGGACGAACTAATAAAATTCATCTATTACATTTGAATTAAATATGAGAGAAAATTTGTTTTAGGAGAGAGAATACAATAAATAAATTTAATTGGTTTGTTATAACTTTTGAAAGTTATAAACACGGACCATAGAAGTTCTTTATTATATACATACATACATACATATATATATATATAGTGTTAGATTTCAAAATATTTAATTACATAAGAGTTTTCTATTTATTATCTCAATCCTTGGAGTTCAGCTATTTTATAATTTTATAATTTCAATTTTCAACAACATTTCATTATAACCTAAATATTACTAACGTTTGCTAGTAACGACCAGTTTAATATTCATAAGTTTAAGTTGGATAATATGAATCTAAAATAATATTTAAACATGAAATTTGATATGTTAACATCATTTATTGGTTCTTCATACATATACACAATCGATTATCCAATACGACTCCACTGTTGAATTTACAATGCTTATTATTTAAAGTGGATGATTAAAAAAGGCAAATTCCAAGTGAATGAAATGAATAAAAGAAAGTTGAAGCAGTCGGCATCGACTGATGACGAAATGATCTCGACGTTGGATATTAAGGCAGTAGATAGAAGCTTCCAACAAATTGTTCGCTTTGGTATCATGTGGTGATTATAGTTCATATAGAACACAATACAAGTCGATTGACTGATAATATAAGTTGTTTCAATAATTTTGTGAAGCCGTACATAAGAATGACAACTATTTTTTACTGAATAAGGGATCGTAATACTTGAGCATTAAGATAATCATGGGAAATATGATCCAATATTGACAAAAACAAAGTGGGACCATCACCATGTGGCGGCAATTTGGCACTACTATTGCTTTTTGACAATGCAATTAATAACGTGGATATTTTGTTATCACTAAAAAAAAAAAAAAAAGCGACAAGGCTTATAACAAGTGAAACACAAGTGTGGATCGATGTTGATTTAACATTGACAATCAACTGATGACATAGTTCAATTATTGATTGTCCAATTCATATCTTTTGATGTGTGCCTTCACAGAAAGTTCACTTAGATTGGTTATAAATACAGCCCATAGCCAGTTAGCTGCTCTTGTATCTCCAACACGTAGTTCTATCAACAAGAAAAGAGAGAGAGAGAGAGAGAGAGAGAGAGAGAGAGAGAGAGAGAAAACACTTGTGATAAAAATGTCGATCCCAAATATTATTTTCTCAAAAAAACTGTCCAATACAGATGCGGAAATTAGACTAGCCGTCCCCACGGAGAAGTTGCATGACTTTCCAACAATCCCTGAAGGACAGAATCACGTAGTTGTTCCAGTCATTGATGAAGCTGGGCGCCAATGGAATTTCCGTCTTTCAAAAAGACAAGATGGCCACCTTAAACCTGTTATTAGTTCTACAGATTGGAGCAGTTGTGTTAGAGAGAACCAGCTTCGTAAAGGTGATATGATCGCTTTTTATAAAGAGAATGGTGAAGCTAGCTAATGAGATTATCAGAATCAGAGTCTGTCAACCGGTCAAGTTATTTGGTGTCGTAATAGGGCATAAGTAAACCACGGGCTGTTGCTGGGCACAATTTGAAGTACTAGTACTATGTTGAAGAATCAATATATTTGGACCAATAGCAATATAATAATGCAGTTCACTCATGCATGCCCCTCACCTCATAGTTCATTAGTACTTACTTCTTCATGTTTGTATAATTTTCAAGATGTTTGCAGAATTAATTAATAACGCACCGGTAGCATTAGCAATGTAATAGCATATTATAATATGTAATGGTGCATCTGTTCTTGCATATTTGTGCTTAGTGTCCGTTTCCTATTTATATAATGCAGATTTTATTTTAAGATGCAATTTATTTAAGAAATTTATTCCACTAAATTACGACAATTAAAAAAATATTTATATTGCATTTTCTTTATTTCTTTGATTATTTCAAATCTATATTATAAAAAAATATTCATCTACATTATAAAGAGACCGATTGTAAAATTCATCTCCAAATTGTTAGCCAACTTTTTTAAAGTCATTTATGGTGTTGACAAAGCAGTTAACATATATATATATATATATGTATATTTTAAATTTAACTAAACAAATCCAGTCATCCCAACCTCTCACCCCAAATTTGTTAAATAGAAAAAAAAAAAATTACAAATAGAAATTCTACGAAAATTTTATGGGATATATATGTCCCTAATTATTATAAAATTGTGTTAATATGTACCTAATTTAGAAAACATATTAAGCATATGGAAATTAATAATTAATCACTTTGATGATAGCTAACTTGTATTAATTTACTAGAATAGTGCTTGGGATTTTAAGGTCAAAAGAACCTTTGGTACCGACTACGTTGTTTCTGGAGTCAAAATCTAATTATTAATCGTACCTAGCATTTGGTGGTGACTAAAAAGATTGACCTATGTTTGCAACCTGGCGGATTTGATAAAAAAAGGTAGTGGCCTGTACGAAAGCAGACATGTCAAACGGTATTCGTGAACTTAAACAAGAAAACAAAATAAAGTGTCATTTTCAATATATAATTGTTTGAACGGTTTGGAATGGTTGTTATCTAGTTGGCACAGTGCGTGGAGATTAAATTTGGATTTTTTTGTTGGTTGAACTAGTTCACTACTTATCTGTTTTTAAGAATTTGGTGGTCAATGTTATCAACATTGTCCAAAAGTCGTGGTTGCCCCATTATTATAACCTGTTGTTAGTGCAGTAGGGGCAAGAGACGTCCTTCTGTCCTCGGTAAATTGGTACATATGTTGCTCTACATGTGACGAATGGATTTCTGAAATCGAAGTTCAGCTGAGCGGCATCTGTCATATTCCTCTCCTCTGCCTGCAGCACTTGCCCAGCTGTTTTTCCTTGGTTCTCAATTGTGGGGTTCGTGTTTATCAGCTCCCTAGCAAAGTGAGCTGCTGTCGCAAGGTTCTTCGCCTCGTAGCAAACTGTCATTGCATTCATCAGGGCAGCCGTGATAGCTACAGTAAGCCTTATGGTAGTTCAAAAAGACGAGATGGCCCCCACCCTAAACCTGTTATTAGTTCTACAGATTGGAATAGTTATGTCAGAGAGAACCAGCTTTGTAATGGTGATATGATCACTTTTTATAAGGTAAACGGTGAAGCTAATGAGATTATCAGAATCAGCGTCTCTCAACGGGCGATCAGGGTATTCGGTGACGCAATAGGGCATAAATAAACGATGAGCTGTTGCTGGGGAGAATTTGAAGCACTGGTACTATGTTGAAGAATCAATATATATATGCACCAATATCAATATAATAATCAGTTCACTTGTTTTCGTATAACATATAATGCAGTACTCATGCATGCCCCTCTCCAGGCTACTAGTGCTACTGCTAGCTCATCAGTACTTACTACTTGGATCATGTTTGTATAATTTTCTACATGTCTGTAGAATTAATTAATAATGCACAGGCAGCATTAGCAATATGTGATGACATATTATAGTATGTAATGATGCATCTGGTCTTGCTTATTTGTGCTTAGTGTCTGTTTTCTATTTACACAATATAGATTTTATTTTAAGATGCAATTTATTTAAAAAATTTAGTTCATTAAATTATGACGATTAAGAAAATATTGATTTTAAATTTTCTTTATTTCTTTGATTATTCCAAGTCAATATTGTTAAAAGCATGTCTTCACCATAGAAAAATCGGTCATAAAATTTATCTCCAAACTATTAAATAACTTTTTAAAAGTAATTTATTGTGCTGACAAAACAATTAATATATTTTTTAAATTAACTAAATAAATCCAATCATATGAAACTCATAAGGAACTTTCGCCCCAAATTTGTTGAATGGAAAAAAAAATTAATACCAATAGAGACTGTGGGCTAGACAGTTTCTCGCACGAGGGACCGACATGGCATTTCTGAACCCTGACCCCCAAGCTTAAGGCTTTAATGTCATTAATGACATTTCCAGCTTCTGATCTTCTTGTTTCTCCTGAGGACAGAGCAGTAGCAACATTCCGAGCATCGAGCTCTATGCACTGAACTGGCATTCCCACCAGTTTTGCAAGCTCCAACCCTGCCCTAACAACAAGAAACTCTCCAATTTCAGGAGGGAAAGTTCCCCAAAAAGGCTTAGAAAACGCAGCAACCACTGTTTCAAAATGATTTGTAAAGATTGCCCCTAAACCGATATATGGAGAACCCATTTTAACTGCTGCGTCTGTGTTCATTTTGAACTCAACTCCCTGAATCCAGCTACTGCTCCTACATGAACCTGGTAACCTGCATGTTTTTTAAACTCAACCAACAGCTCTGTAAACCATTCATTGATCTCCCCAGGATTCTTTAATCGTTTCTGAGGCAACATTTTATTCCTATTGCCCCATATGCACCACAAGATCATACAAAATAATTCCAACTCCTCTTTGGAAGCTGATAATGCCAACCCACTAGCAACTTCTATAATTGGTTGATTTTTCCTATTCTCCAAAAAAGACCAAAAGGGAAATAATTCCCAATTCTCCAGGGCTGTATTACACCATAGGAGGGTGTGTTTTGTACTCTCCTCTTCTTCTCCACAGAAAGGGCAACAAGGATTGACCTGTACTCCTCTCCTGTAAAGGTTATACAAAGTGGGAAGGGCCTCATTACAAGCTCTCCAAGTGAAAATCTTAACCTTTGGGGGAATGCTCAAACTCCACAGCTTTCTCCACCATTTAACTGCCATTTCTGGATTCGAGCAAGCCTCTTGGGGGAGGTCTTCTAAGGCCGTTCTATATCCACTCCTCACTTCGCAACAACCCGGTTTATCATAATGCCATACTAAGGGATCCTTTTGAGCTGTTAAGCTGAGAGGTATGGATAGAATTAGATTCTTATTCTATTCTACGAAGAGCAGATTGATTTTATTATGATCCCAAGTCCTTTCGTTTAGCATAAATAAAACACGAGAATCCTCATTGAAGCAAGGAGAAATGGGTTTGAAGGACTTTGGACGAGGGAGCCAAGGGTCCTTAAAAATTGTAATATTAAACGAGGTTTTGCTATAACAAATCATCTGATTCTTGAGGAGATGCATACTTCATATTCAATTTGCTAAATATGTAATTCCCTATTTCCAAGTGTATGTCATAGTACTAACTCATACTGGAACTTACCTGCCAAGGCCCCTCAGTCTGGCAACAAGTAATTAGGATCCTGGAAAGCGCATTTTTTTTTTCAGGGAATTCTTCTGCTTCTCAGCATGATCTTTATCAGCATAAGCAGCTGCGGTTGACTTGAGTGCCCCCAAACAGCCCAAAATTGTCACCTAGTACACAGTTGAGTGCCTTGTGGTCCTTTTGATCATGTCTTTCTGTGTCTGTTGATCTTCTGCCCAATCAACTTCTCTTCATTGAATCTTTCCAGCCAGATAGGACTATCCTGCTTGTTCTTCGGCTTGCTACTCAGGGTAATATTGGTGGTCAATATACCATCCCCATACCTTGACTGAGCAAACGATCTTTATATTCGAGTTTTGGTAAAATGGCGAAGCTAACGACTTACCCACCTGTCAGCAAGATCAGTCTTTGCTCATTAGTTCAAGCAGACCATGGGCTTGACACTCTCATAGAGGCAACCTTAGCTTCGTAGACGAACATTGTTCCAGGTTGTGCAGCTGGAGCTTCCTTGCCTTAGTTCTTTATCCCTGAAAGGAGGCATGCGAAGTACATATCTTGAAAAAGATACTGTGCCTGCTTCTCTGAAAAAACTCATTTAGAGAAGTAAAACAGAGGAAGAAACTAAAGGAGCAGGGGCAGAGGAGGGGAGGCCTCACAGCTAAGAACAATAGGATGGAACAATATGGATGCCAATAAATATCATTAAAAATTGTGAGTTTTAAGTTGCACTTATTTCATCAATAAATCAATATATTCAGTTACAATCCATAATTAAGTTGTCATTCAAAACTTAAATAAAATTATTTATTTTATCAAAACTTAAATGAAATAATTAATTTATTAAACCAACTAAATTGCAATTATTTATTATTTAATTCAAATAAATCAATTGTAATTATTGGTTTCAAAACTTAAATAAAATAATTGAATTATTAATCCAATCAATTACAGTGATTCATTATGTCATGCAAATGAAACCAGTTGCAATTACTTATTTCATTTAAAACTGAAATGAAATAATTTAAGTTATTAATCCAAATAATTGCAATTATTCATTATTTCATGAAATTAGTTGCAATTAATCTATCGTTGTTTCAATGTAATGAAATACTTAATGTTGATGCAAAATTTGTCCTTAGAGGATTACACAATCAGTAGTTTCATGATTCTAACTAGGATATTAAATAAAAGTCAATTTGCAAATAACGCCCTTTGATAACTAAGGGGATTTAACCCCTAAGACTATAGATGCTAATAAGAGGAAGGGTCTTGACTCCTGAAATTGAATTGTTTTCTTTCTCTTTCTCTTGAATTTTGCTTACGCTTCCTTGCAAAAACAAACAAAGGGCCAGGGGTCGCCGGTGCTTCACCGGTGAAAACCCTTCGACGCTTAAGTCAACGGATTTTCGTAGGGAAACTCCACTCGATTAAGAATTGAGGGATGCTTTTGGAGAGTTTTCAACAATTAACAAGCTAAGAACTAGGTCTAGTAATTTTTAAGATTCTTGCCAAATGAGATTCCTCGCATACTAATCCGTTCTCTACTCATTTCTCGAAAAACCTACCTCTTTGACGAACAATCACCCCTTTATACATTGTGCTACCTCTGCTTAAGGGGCTTGATGGTCATTTTGTTTTTCCCTAATATGGTTGGATGCTTGCAAATTCCCTCTCGTTTTAGTCCTACTGTGTTGACTACTCCTCCTTTTGTCTTTCTTACTTTCTAGCCTTACCATGAGCTGCAAAACCTTATTTGGGGTTGTTTTATAGTGGCAGTACACTTCTTTTGACTAGCTGATCTGCCTTAGGGGACACGTGGTGCGTTATGGGCCTTTCTTTTTGCTAAGATCTACCACTTCTGCACAATTTTAGTGTCGCGTTTTGCACTGTAGTTTGCCTCCTCTGTTGGTTCTTGTAACGCTTTGCTGGCCGAAGGAGATTGGTCATTCTTTTGGAGATTTTCGTCCATTTTGGTGAAGTGGTACAAGCTTTCCCTACTCTTTCATTTCCAAAGGGACACCTTCGACTTAGGCCTCATGTTTTGAATTCATTATCCTTGATCTTGTCTTTGCAAATCGATTTTAAAGGCTTTGGTAGTCCATTTTAATTGGGCCAATGGAATCAACTAATTTTAGGTCTCTCATCAATTGAATTTTAATTGATTTTTGGAGATACCGGATTTCCCCCAAGCACTTAATGACAACTAATTCAAATTCAAACGAATTTAAGTTCCAGTAGTGATCTGTCAACTTTAATTTCTCATTCACCTAAGCACCACTTTGGATTTATAATCATACCAATTTGATATCTTCACAGACAAGGACATGAAGCGATTTTGATATATCAAAATCATTTTTTTTTTTAAAAAAAAAAAACAAATTAAAATGGTTCATGAAAATAGATATTTATATCCCATTTTCTAACAATAAATACTGGTTTATATCTAAATTTTCATATCCGAATCACTCACATAACAACTTGATTAAACTAAATTATGAAAAAAAAAAAAAAAAAGAGTTCATGCGTCAATTGACAATTTCGTTGTCTCAATATGCACTAAATTTTGAAATTTTCTTGTCGTTTTCAAGCAATTGTTTTATTATGAAATATTAATTAAGATATATCTGGTTGAAGGACCCTTTTTTTGAAATAAATATCCTGTTGAAGGTTTGATCATGGAATATACTGCAATTAAGTGATGGAGGGGTTTATAGCAGCAGTTGTAGTTCAACCATGTCGCCATCGCAACAAATACAACGATATTACCAGAAAAGTTTAAAGTAAACAATAATAATGATGACAATGGTCTAAAGTTTATTTTTTTTATTTCGTAGATTTCATTTAATGGAAAAAAATATTAATATATATTTTAAAAATAAATATTAAAATTTAAAAGAGGAGTGAATATAAGGTTATATTTATTTTTATTATGTATTAATATATTAAAAGAATGAATAAATAATTTGTTGAAATTTTAGATTACTATATTGTGTCTCATAAGATATATTAATGTCCGTTGCTTTGTTTTAAATTTGTTATGATCAAAGATAAATTATAATCTACTAAGTCGAGATTAAATACCATATCTGGAACCCTTAAATTACATATAGATAGGTGTTAACTGTGTTATATTAATTACAAGACATTTAGCATTAAGTATTATAATGATGATATTATGTGCTTTTTCTTAGTTTCTAGACATATATATAATGTAAACTGTATGTTTTAAAATTTAAATTTTATTTGTGCATCGAGCAATACTAGAGATACTAATTTATATCCCAATTTTTATATCCAAAAATCACTCATATAATAACTTAATCAAACTAAATAATGAAAAAAGAAAAAAAAACGGAGATGATTATATAGTTAAATGTTAATGAATGTTCATGTGTCAATTAACAATGAAGCTGTCATCTCAATAGGCACCAAATTCGAAATATTTATTTTCTTTTTTGAGCAATTGTTTTGTGTTATGAAATATTAATTAAGACTATATCTCGTTGAAGGCTGATCATTTGACACATTGGAATAAAGTGATGGAGGGACAGTAGCACCGGCCGTTGTCCAACCATGTCGCCATCACAAAAAAATACAACGAGGTTACAAGAAAAGTTTAAAATAAACAATAATAATGTTGATAATAACGAGAAAAATAATTTTGGTGAATAATTTCTCTGTATTCATTCAGTAGCAATACTATACATTTATACATAAGAGAGTCAATTAGACTCTAATCTAATGCCTATAAATTAGCTGTGACATTTACAAGAATTGAAACAAAATAAACAAGAATGGAAACAAAATAATTAGATCAATACATAATATTTACTTCCTTATTTTGCTTGTTTGTCTTCAACACTCCCCCTCAAGTTGGAGTGTATGTTAATAACACCCAACTTGGCAAGAAGCACTTCAAATTGTGATGAACTCAATGCCTTAGTAAATAAGTCCGCAGTTTGATTGTTTGTCCTCACATATGCTATTTTGATCAATCCCTCTTGAATCTTTTCACGAACTAAGTGGCAATCAAGTTCGATATGCTTTGTTCGTTCATGAAATATTGGATTTGAGGCAATGTGTAAAGCAGCTTGGTTATCACAAAACAACATGACAGGCTGAGGATGTTTGATTCCAAGTCCTTCAAAACATTCTTTAACCAAATAACTTCACAACATGTAGAAGTCATAGACCGATATTCTACTTCGGCATTCGATCAAGCCACTGTTGCTTGTTTCTTTGTCTTCCAAGAAATGGGTGATTGTCCAAGAAATATACAATACCCTGTGACTGACCTTCTTGTGTCTCTGCAGCGTGCCCAATCCGCATCACAAAAGGCCTTTAATTGGAGCGTGCTCATGGAGGATAGTAGAATACCTTGTCCTGGTGTTTTCTTTAAGTATCTAAGGACTCTATGTGCTACCTCAAGGTGTGGTATATGTGGTTTTTCCATAAACTGACTTAAAATGTGAACAACATAGACTAAATTTGGTCTAGTAATGGTCAAGTAAATCAATCTTCCTACAAGACGTCGATATGATAAAGGATCACTCAAGAGGTCTCCATTGGATTATGTAAGAACCAAATTTTGTTCCATTAGGCAACTTACTAGTTTAGCTCCTAAAAATCCAGCATCTTCTAGTATCTCCAATGTATATTTCCTTTGAGAAAGGGAAATGCCTTTCGAAGATCTTGCCACTTCTATACTCAAGAAATATTTGAGTTGACCAAGATCCTTAAGCTTGAATTGTTTTGATAAAAATTGTTTTGCATCTTCAATATGTTGTAGATTGTTACTTGCCAAGATCACATCATCAACGTACACAAGAATTGTCGTGAAACTACCTTCATGGGATTAGACGAATAATGAATAGTCCGCCTTTGACTGCTTAAAACCAGCGCCTCTAAGAGCTTAAGAGAGTTTCAAAAACCATTGCCTAGAAGATTGTTTCAAGCCGTATAACGATTTGTTAAGTTTGCACACTCAAGTCTCCCCCTTTCGTCCGAATCTTGGAGGTAATGACATGTACACATCTTCATCAAGATCCCCATGCAAGAATGCATTATTGACGTCAAGTTGGTGAAGATGCCATCATTGAATGGCAGAAATACTGAGAAGGACATGCACGGTAACTAATTTGTCAACCGGAGCGCAAAATCTCTTGATAATCGAGTCCTTCAATATGATTATATCGCTTAGCAACCAAACGAGCTTTATATCGCTCGATGGTTCCATCAGAGTTGAGCTTCACTTTGTATACCCATTTACATCCTATGGGTTTCTTACCAGGTGAAAGAGGCATAAGTGTCCATGTATGGTTTGCTTGCAGTGCTTAAATTTCATCATGCATGGCTATACGCTATTTAGGATCCTTCATTGCCTGCACAAAGCTAGCTGGTTCTTTGATAACTGTTAATGATGTGGTAAAAGCTTTATGAGGAATGGATAGCTTATCATAAGAAATAACTTAAGAGAGGTTATATGGTGTACCTGATGTGGTAACCACGCTAGAGGCAGATGATGGTTCAGGCCTTGATGGGAGGGGAGCTTCCACATGAAAATTTTGAAGAAAGGTAGGGCATTTGGTTGGTCTAGTAGAGTGAAGATGCACATAAGGAAGATTTGGACTAGGAGGTGGTAAGGAAGTAGTGTCTGCAAGTTCATTATTTTCTAGTGGAATAGACGTAGGTGTCTCAATGGGGCTGTGTGATGTTATTGGATCAATGGGGCTTTGTGGTGTTATTGGATCATCATAAAAATTAGACTCTTTGAGAGTAGGAAACATATGACTATAGACAGCGGAAGTGTGTTTAAAAGGAAATTCATTTTCAAATAAAGTAACATCTCAAGACACAAACATCTTATGAAGTTCAAGATCATATACTCGATATCATTTTTTCCCATATGGGTAACCAAGAAAGATACAACGCGTTGCACGGGCATCAAATTTGAATGGCTTTTAAGCATGAGTGGAAGCAAAACATAAACAACCAAATACTTGTAAATGTGAATAATTTGATGTTGTATGAAATAATCGCTCATAAGGTGTTTTACTTTGCAAAAGTGGTGTAGGTGTACGATTTATGAGATATGTCGCAGTTAAAATAGCATCCCCCCAAAACCTTTTTGGAAAATGAGCTTGAAAAAGTAAAGCTCTGGCCATGTTTAACAAGTGTCTATGTTTGTGTTCGACAACCCCGTTTTGTTGTGGGGTGTGAACACAACTAGTTTGATGGATAATACCTTTGGACAACTAATAGGCTTTAAGTGTAAACTCAGAACCATTATCATTGCGCACAACCTTAACTTTAGAAAGGAATTGGGTTTCGACCATGTTAATAAAATTAATTAGATGGCTTTAAATTTCTGATTTGTGATTCATCAAGTAAACCCATGTACACCTAGTAAAGTCATCAACTATGGTAAGGAAATATCATGCTCCAGAAATAGATGCAATGTGGTAACCCGCCCAACTATCAACATGTAACATATCAAATGGTGATTTGCTAGAAATTTTATTCAAGGAAAATGGCAATCTAGTTTGCTTAGCTAATGGACAAACCAAACAACTATTTTTGTTACAAAATTTATTATTGTCTAAAAATGAAAATAAGGTAGATACTTTATTTGAAGAATACCCAAGTCGTTGATGCCAAAGGCCAGATGAGGGTAAATGAATTGAATTGCATGATGACTTCTGTGATTGTTTAAGGTAGTATAAGCCCTCCCGTTCAATCCCCGTCCCAATCATCTTCCCCAAACGTAGGTCCTGTATCACACAAAAATGGGTAAGGAACACGGTGATATAAAGGGATTGACGGGTAAGTTTGCTTATAGAAATTAGATTTAATTGGGAGATTGGAACACACAAAACATTATCAAGAACCAAACTAGAAAAGAACACAACTTGACCAACATGTGTAACATTAGCAAGAGAATCATCTGGCAATTCTACTGTCTTGTTTTTAATAGCTTTCCATGTTGTGAGTAATTCAGGGTTACAAACAATGTGATCAGTTGCTCCACTATCAAGGATCCATGTGGTTTTCTTACCATGAGAAGAAGAGCAGAAAGCCTTACTTGAAAGCTCATCATGAGTTGAGGGATTACCCACGTGATTTGCCATAAAAGATTTATTATTATTGAACATACGCAAGATCTGTTGACACTGCTCTTGAGTAAAAGGGAAAGAGTTGGATATGTCATTCTTCTCAATTTGTTGTGGAGTGGTAACATTATTGCCTCAATTTGCTGTGGAGAACCGAGATGGTTGATCTAATTCTGACTTCTTAAGTTTCCGACAATATCAATTGTGTGACCTTTCCATCCACAATAAGTGCACTTCAAATGTGCTCAACAATTTTCAACATTATGTCATTCTTTGTCACATTTTCCACACTTATAATTACATTCTTTCTTACTTGAATTCTTGACTGCAAAAACTGATGCCTCAGGTTGAGATGTACTCTTACCAGTAGATACATCTCGCTATCATTCATGTCAAAGCACGAGGGAATAAACCTTTCTAACTTTAGGCAAAGGATCCATCGTCAATATTTGCCCGTATACTACAGAAAAAGATTCAGTCAATCCCATGAGAAATTTAATGGTTTTCTGTGTTTCTCGATAGGATAACTCCTCCTTCATAGTTCCACAATGACAGGCTGAAATTGGACAAAGAACATCCCTCTCATCCCACAATCCTTTGAGTTTTGTGAAGTAGGAGCCAACTAACATAGTTCCCTAAACACAATCATGTATCTCATTCTCAATATGAAAAAGTTGGATGCTGTTTACCTGAGAAAAACGTTCACGCAACTCGTTTCAAACTATCTGTGCTCCATCACAATAGAATACATTGGTTGCAATTTCTTTTGAGATTGAACTCAACAACCAGGTTTTGACTAGGTTGTCGCAACGAATCCATTGATGCAATTCATCGCTTGCGGTGCTACTTGGTCGTTTTATCGATCCATCAACAAACCCATATTTATTCTTGACTATTAGAGCCATAGTCATGGAGTAATTCCATGTGCTATAGTTCTCCTCAGTGAGAAGTTGTGACACGAGAACTAACCTTGGCTGGATCTGAATGATGAAGATACAATAGGTCATTAGGCTTATCAAATTTGAATGTCATGCTCCATTGAGTTGGCTTCTTTGGGTTGTTATCATCTTCCATGGTAGTTGGCTTCTTTGGGTTGCTATCATCTTCCATGGTGATGGTTAGGATTGAATTTTTTTTTTTTTTTTTTTTTTTTGTAGGTTGTCAGAATCAATGCTCTGATACCATAATGAGAAAAATAATTTTGGTGAATAATTTCTTTGTATTCATTCAGTAGCAATACTATATATTTATACATAAGGGAGTCAATTAGACTCTAATCTAATGCCTATAAATTAGCTCTGACATTTACAAGAATGAAACAAAAATAATTGGGTCAATACATAATATTTACTTCCCTATTCTGCTTGTTTGTCTTCAACAGATAATGGTTTAGAGATATAAACATATATTTTAAAAATAAATATTAAAATTGAAAAGAGCAACTATAAGGTTGTATTTATTTTTTATTATGTATTTATGTATTAAAATAATAAATATGAATTATCTGTTAAAATTTTAGATTATTATATTTGAGCACCTTAATAGAAACTCTCAAAATATTTGCTAAATTTTAATTAAAATAATAAGAAAATCATTTTAATTAACAAACTTTCAATTGAGTCACTTCAATCATTCTCTATTTTGACTAAATAAGTGTGAAAATTTATTCAGTTAGTTTATTTTTTAAAAAATTAAATTACTTGTTTTATCATAAGGAGAGAAAATTTTGTTAGGATTTTCTTACTTTCTATATTTGAATAGGGTGATTCAATATTTACAAAATAATTAACAATATGAAGAGTTGTAGGAAGTTCATAGAATGTCACATCACTAACTTTTTTAACAAAGGACAATAGATAACTAATGTGATTGGAAATGCTCTTATGCCTCAAAAATATATTAACATTTCCGTGCTTTGTTTTAAAAACAATATGATCAAAGATTTGATAGGATCTATTAAGTCTAAAATTAAATATTATATCCACAACCTGAAAATTAAATTTAGAACACCTATAGATATCTATTTTTATAATATGAAAATTCTTCATATACATTAATTAATATATATGATGTGATTTGAACCTCATTGACATCTGTCATTAATAAAATGTCCAAGTTTCTTGTTCATTATAATTAATGCTTCATCTTTTCAAAAAAAAAAATAATAATAATAATTAATGCTTCATCGGTTAAACAACAAAGAAAAGCCACATCGGGTGTTTCCGTGAAGTTCTAACATCAAACAGCCGAGCTGATCAATTACTTGGCAGCAAATGAGAAAACTCAGTCAACAATCTGTTGACTCTCCATAGTTGTTAAATATACCGCACTAGTTAGTTGAAAACACTAACTTTCCAAAATTTCCACGGATCCGCGTCTTGAGAATTTAATTAAATGGTACATTTATTTTTATGATACATCCATGAACTTATTTTTTGTCTTAAAAAATTTTTAATTTTCCTAATTACTTTCATTTCTTAATATATAATAATACTTTCTCTTTAACACTGTTGCTGGAATTAAATGTTAGAGATGCTAATAACTGATGAAACTTTATCTGCAAACACAATTAAAGAAGGTTTTGAGGAAATTTCACCCATGTCGTAGTTAAGGGTTCTTGGTTAGAAGCAGAAAAAGTAGACTTTAAGAGCTTCCAATATTTTTCTTGGAAGTTTAGTTTCCTTGGAAGAGTTTCTTTCCCACTTAATTGGAAAATCCAATCTCATTAGTCACAGTTAAACTTACTTAACAAATGGGGGCCTAAAAGCTCTTCTGTGGGACGACTTCAAAAGTCAATAAAATCGTATGTTCTCAATCCTAACTAGACATTATATTAGTTATATGATTACATTAAACAGAAGCTAGTTTATATATATAATAACCTTTTCCTTTTCTTTGTATCCTATTGTAAGCTTTTAACTGTATGATAATAATAATGATTGTCAATAATTCATTTATTTATTTTTTTTCAAAAACTGACATTAAACAAGTTAGGTCTATAGAGACCTCTTGAGATCAACTACTACTTGTACGTAGTAGTTATCTACTTGTATAATTCTATAATTAAAAGACAATTACTTTCTAATAAGGAGGGAAATATATCCACACAAGCTTCTAAAATACATTTGATGGAAATGGAACTTCCATCACTTAACTGAATATTGAATGGGAAGGTACATAATCATTCATGATTAGATAAGTCATTATTCATAAAATTTCATTATTTTTTATCTACATATGAGATAATTAAGGGTTTGTAGGGACCTGCTGATATAAAACACTACATATGTTGATTGAAAATACTCTTATAATATTGAAAGATATCTTATCACATAATAAAAGAAAAACTTATTATCATATACATAAATAGTACGTTAACTATTTGAATTATAAGTAGATGTAAATCATTCATAGAATTTATGTAAGGAAAAATATTGACTTTAATAAAAAGTGGACACGCATACCTTCTGAAATTAATTATGGTTTGTTAGTGTTGATTGTGAAGCCCGGATTAGTATTGCAGCACTTGGATTACACTATACAGGTGTCAAGCTATTTAATCTTTTGTATTTAGGGTTTTTACGGATGATATTTTTTAGGAGTACTGAGAGATTCCTGTTTTGACCCAAAGGTTTTAATTACTATTTGATATTTTGTATCTAGATTTTTTGAATGTGAAATAGAAAAGTGAGAGAAATTCGAATTGAAATATTGTAAACATTTGTTTGTTAATAGATTGAGTTTTGCTACAATCCGTGGACATAAAGATCATATTTATTTTATTATTGTCTCGATGCATGGATGCATTTCGTGAAGCAAAAGAAAAAAGGAAAAAGAAAAGCCCTATGAATGTTCGAAAGCCATGGGCCGCGCAGATTACTCGTTGAAAGTCTTTCCTTTAGATTTTTCTACCATATTGAGATACTACACGATGTTAGTGCAAGATTTTTTATTTTTCCAAGAAAAGCAACAGAAACAAGCCCATGCAAAATTACGTTTTTCCTTTTTTTTTTTTTTTTTTTTTGGAAAGCATGCAAAATTACATTTTATCATAGCAAGTCTACTCCAGGCCAGCGACAACCGTAAGTACTTAAAAAAGAAAAAAGAAAAAGACTTGAACGCTAACGAAACAACCAAAGATGAGATCCAAGTACACTCAAGTACCAGTGTACCACGGACACTGAAAACCCTAGATGAGACACAGACTTAACTATAAAAGAAGACAATAATGAACAGAACACACCTGCTGACTGGCAGGGTGGTGGTTCCTAAGCATCCTTAAATGGTTAGGCCTCAAATTGCTCCACAGGAGCCCAAATAGACTGACCAAATAAACGAAAAGCGTATCTCTTGGCCTCTATTCGGTACTCGGCACCGCCTTCTCCCTCTTCCCGAGTACGGAAGACCACTTCGTCTCGGACTCTAAGGCGTTTGGCTTGAACAAATCTACGCCAAGTACCCGTCGTGAATACAGGCCTTGGGTGGCCCCTTTTCCTGATGAAGCAACAAAATGTCCACTCTTCCCCGGTTGAGTCCTCTGCCAGCAAATTCATCAAGTTATCGCCTTCCGGAAATTGAAAATGCTGCAGAGCTGTGCTTGGCACAGTTAGTCTAGTACTTATGTCAGTGTGCTTAAGAGACTTTGAGAATACCGGAGCCATTATGGGTACAGCTAGAATAAACGTGGAATTGTATAAAATTCTTAATTAATTACATATAGGAAAAAATCTGGAAGCTTATATTCTGCTGTAAGCAAGACATGGCCTCCTTTGTAGGTGTTTTGTTATAGCAATGAGCTACATCAACACAAGCTTGGGCAGCCTCATGCTTGCTTTCCAACTTTATATGGCAGTTAGCCAATTTGATATAAGTCGATCTAGCTTTATGATATGTATTATATATAGAAATGCATTTGATTGTGTGCTAGATACTCAAGCCGTGTGACGTGACAAAAACGTGAGAAATTTTGTTTTTGCGCGTGGACGAAAAATGGGGTGTCAAAAGTGGCTTAGCAGAGGTCGTTACATTTGATCGTCGAGGAAATTTTCGTGAAATTTTCCATTGCGGTAATTGTCTTCAAGCGAAAGCTCAACGATGTGAGCTATGTCTCTCTTTTTTAAAGTTGTTCTCACAAAACGAATTTGATTATGACATGAGGTTACTTATTGAAAAAAATATGTTTCTAGAATCACAAGTAACGTAAGTTTGCCTGGTACGATATTTTAGGAAAGTTGAAGACACAACAATAATGAAAATATATATAGTATACACGTCCAGTCTAGGTTTCTTTATAGAATGATGCTGTAATCTGTTAGTTTGAGGAAACTTACATGGAGCGCCTAAAGAACATAATAATACTATATAAAGTTTAAACAATCATTAAGGCCATAATCACTCATTTGATCTTTATCAAAATGGGCAGCGATGGTAATCACACCCTTCCGAACTTGTATATGCTGGACTTTTGCAAGTAAATCTTACAATTTTTGTTGATATTTTAAATAATGTATAATTAGAAGTTATTTAGTACTAAATGATCATTTCATCAATTTCATTGTAATAAATTCGTATAAACAGACCTCACTCACACTTTCTTTATAATATCCAATCAATATTTATAATAGTTTTTCGAAGTTTACTATTGGTGTTTTTCTTTTTAATAGTTTGATTTACTTTTTAAAACTAATTATAAAATGGATGAAAAGTATTTAAAAAAAAAAAAACACTCACATATAAAATTTCAACTTTTTTATGAAAAATTAAAAGTTTCAGAAATGGAAATTTCTGAAGAATAAAATTTGACTGAAAAAATAAAGATAAAACAAGAGGTTGAGGTGGTTTTAGGTATCAAGTGAGTTGTGCAATAAAAAGCTTAAGTGGGTTGTAGTTGTATGTAATGTCACAAAATAAAAAAGAAAATATATTTTAGGTATTAAATGGATTTTATTTATAAATCAATATTTTTTAGAAACCATTGTTAATGAGGTTTTGCTTATGAGATGGGTAAACATATAGTCTCAGGGTCACATACATATATAATTTAACTGTAAATTTTCAGTGAATTTAAATGTTGACCTTTAAGTTTAAAAAAAAAAACAAAAAAAGTTTACCTTTTGTTTTATTATTAAATTATTGGATATAAAACTTTCAATGATTTAAAATAATTGGACTTTAAAGCCGCATCTTTCTCCAATAAACAAATTTTGTAACCAAAGCCCAAAACCACAGCCCAAACCATTTTACGGGTCTCTTGCGAGACGAAGTTTCGTCCAAACTCCGGTGTCCCCACACGCTAGCCGCTTGCCACACACACACACACACACACACAAAAAAGAAAAAAGGAAAAAAATATCACATTTCGCATATTCAATTTCGTCTTTAGCTTTATATTTCATATTCTTGGTACAAATTTCTTGTCCTATTTGGCATTTTTTTTCTTATTAAATTCAAGTTAATAATTTTAAACTTGAATGATTTTTTTATTCTCTGTTTTAAATTTCGTTATGCAATTAGTGAATGATAATTATAAACATTTATACTGCTAATTGTTATTAGATTTTAGTGGCATTTTAAAGTTATTATTTATTTTAATTCAAAATTTATTAAATTTTGAGGCTTTATCTTCATGTTGATTCGGAGTTTACATTTCTATTATCAGACAAAATTTGACGATTTTTATCATCAATTTGATTATGTAGTCGTAAAGTATATATTAATTGATTTTTATTGGCTGTGACAATGTTACTTGATAAATTTATCATTTCTTATCTGTAGGTACAATCAACTGATGAGCTTTTACAAGGAAGGAAGGATATACTATAAGACTTGCGTAATCATTTAAGAACTGCCCAGGTTTGAATGAAGAGCCTCGCGGATCAGTATAGTCAAGATGTGAGTTTCGATATTGGGGATTATGTGTACCTGAAACTTCAGCCTTACCATCAGAAATCTGTGACATTTCGAAGTTCGTTGAAGTTGGCTCCACGATTTTTTGGACCTTTCAAAGTCTTGACTAAAGTTGGGCCGGTTGTAAAGTTGGGCCGGTTGCATATAACCTGGAATTGCCTCCAAAATCTCAAATTCATGATGTTTTCCACGTTAGTGATCTAAAGAAACAACTAGGAGCTTCAGTGTTGGTTTCTCCAATATTACCCCGATACTTTTACTCTACTTCCTCAACCAGAATCCATCCTAGATCGTCCGGTTATTAGATAGGGACATCATCAGCCGAAGATGGAAATTTTGGTCAAATGGGCTGGAGCACCGGTAGAGGACGCAACATGGGAGAATCAATGGCGTTTCACCAAGACTTATCCAGATTTTGTCCGCAAGGACAAGGATTCTCCATGGGGAGGGGAATGATGTGGTCATATATGCATCAAGGAGTTCCATAGTTGCTGCATGGTTGTTAGCAGAACATGTTTATTGAGTGGTTGTTAGTTGTTGGTCATTGGCTGTTGAGTGAGTCAAGCACTTGTCCACTAAGCATGTTTTGCAAGATTTAGGTAGTATTGTTGGGATTGATAAGTGAATGCTTATGTGTGGAATTCCACAGCACTGCCTCCACCATTGTAGGAGTGATTGTTATTTGTTATTTATGTTCCTTATTATTAGGCTTAGTGTCCTTGTTGAGTTGTTAGCAACAGGTAGTGTAAGATTGTGTATTCTTTCAGCTTCTTTAAATAGCCTAGAAGATTTATGAATAAAGTACACAGAGACTTATAAAACTTTTTCCTCTTACTTTCTTCTAAAAACTTCTCCATGCTTGTTTAATCACACACCAAACACATCACAATCTACCGGAAATGGAGATTGAATAAGCTTAAGCCTACTATGATCGAACTTCAACTGGCAGACATCTCAATCAAACAGTTGTTGGGAGTACTTGAAGATGTGTTCGTCAAAATTGACAAACTGGTGGTTCCCATTGACTTCATGGTGGTGGATACCAGATAGCAAGAAGCTTCAACTTTATTGGGAAGACTTTTTTTAGTGACAGCAAGAACTACGATTGACATTAAATGAGGAAGGCTGTCAACAACTGTGTTGAACAACACAGTTATATTTCAAGTATTCGATGCACCTAAATATCCAACTGTAGTTGTCAATAAATCGTGTGCCAATATTTTGGTGCAGGTAGAGAAGATCAGTCGCCGAGAGGGATAGTGAATTGAGTGGTCCGGAGATATCACAACGAGCAAGGGGGTCAAGATGAAAGAAGTCATGAATGGACAGGATGCTAAAAACAGAAGTGGAATTCCAAGACGCAATGTTAACACTACAAAATAAATGATATTCTAAGACGAAGCTAAGTAGTCTCCAAATCAATTACTTTAGACTCGAAAAATCTTTCGTCACCATATTAAGTTGGTCGCACATTGGTAGCTAAATGTCCGTCCCAAAATAGCTACTAAGACCATATTATTGTCATCCCCGAATATCTACAATATGTGACCAACAAGTTAGTAGCTAATTCCGTAAAAATTTGTCCCCAATTTTTTACCAAAGAAGTTGGGTATGCTATTTGGAGACGAAAAACAATGGTATTTGATGGTATGTTTCAAAATGCAATAGCTATGGACATTTGGCTACAAACATTATCATCTCCAATTTTTGTCAAAGAGATTGGGTATGCTATTTGAAGACAACAAAAGTAGTCTACAAAGGTATCATTCGAAACACAAGTTACATATACATCTATTTGGCTACTAACATTTTGGCCTCCAATAAGTAAAACTAATATTTACGAGCATTAGTTCAAGACCAAACTCTTGGTAGGCAAATTCTTTATATTTTCATGATTCACTGTGAGACAAAATGTTTGATGTCCAAAGCCATTATTTTAAAATATCATCTAATGATGAAATTGTTAGTGGTTAATGATGCAATTCTTGATGGTCAATGATTAGTTTCGATATTTATGAATATGTTTATTTTCACATTAGTTGATTTTTATAATGTTTCAGTTTTGATAACAATAGAGAATTAAACATATTAAAAGAAACAAACCTTAGCTCCTTGTCCACCTTCTCTTTACTATACTCCTCATACCTGGGATTAAAATATTGAAAGAAAGTTCATGCAATCATCATAGGAAGACAATCTAATCTGAAATGTATAGAAGAATTAGAATTGGAAAGAATTTAGAAGCCTCTAGCGTTGTTTTGGAGAAGTTTTGGCTTAATAGTGGGCCTTATCGAAGGCCTCAATGGGCATCATAACAAATTTAAACATAGAAAAGGCATGCTTGTGCTTGTTTATGCAAAAGAGAGCTATCAGACCTGATGCACAATCCACACCAAAGACAGCAACTATTTGCCCAACATGCGCCTCTTGAATGTCCTGTACATAAAAAGTAAGTAAACCAAAACAGAAAATTAATCTAGTTGGACAACTCTATCAACGTAAGTGAGAAA
The DNA here is from genome assembly GCA_021234005.1 of Nephelium lappaceum. Taxonomy (NCBI): domain Eukaryota; kingdom Viridiplantae; phylum Streptophyta; class Magnoliopsida; order Sapindales; family Sapindaceae; genus Nephelium; species Nephelium lappaceum. The sequence continues at coordinate 9,185,321 of CM038000.1, read as the reverse complement.
TCAGAACATTCAAGAGCTAAGACAAATGCAATTAAGCCAACAACAATCTTCCATTTCATCTATATATATATATATACACACACACACACACACACACATATATATATATATATATATGAGCTAAGACAAATGCAATTTTTGAAGTGAAGAATCTGCAAGTGCAGTGTTGCAAAATGAATATAATATTTCATTTCATCCAAAGCACATATGAGGAAGCACACCATTTTCTTTAAGCACAATAACCAGTGCCACAATTGCTGATACCACGGTTGTACAGAGTTTTATAAAACAGGATTGTTTTCTTTCTCTTGAAACCTATACCTAACTAAGATTTTCTTTGTAATGACAACAAGAAACCTGCTTTATTCTCAGGAATTGAATTTTATGACAGATAATTCTAATGGAAGAAAGTCTAAATTTTTAAGCAGTCAACCTCCCCTTACCACAGATTTGACAAATCAATGACCTTACAGTGAATGAGTATACTTTCTTCAACAGAGAAAGGAATCACTTGATATACCATTTGAATTAAGCAACTATGATTGAGATTATAATTTTCGTACATATTCAACTAGCTTCCTTCCAAAATCAATTAAATTCAATGATGTTATTTGAAATAAATCGTGCAATTAAACAAGCTATAAGGTTCCATCCTTACAAAAAAACTATGATTATCATAGTAACCAACAGCAGCACAAGTAGGGACTTATCACTATAAATTTGTTGAATCACAAATAAGTCTCCAGAACAACGATGCCAGATAAGATATTTGATCTAATAGTTTTCTTCCACTTAATAATCTACTAGATTGAAATAGTAAATTTAATTACAAATGACTCAAAGCAACCCTGATAAAAACACGTATCCAAAATACCAATCTCTGTCAAAAAAAGAAATATAAACCAAAAATTAAAAGAATGAGACATATACAAGTTTTTCTTTTTAAGAAGAAAAAGAAAGTAAATGAAAAACCTGGTGATTTGAGCTTCAATCCAGAGTAAAACTCGGTTCCACTTCCACAATTGCAAAAACACAAACCCCAGATACAAAACAGTCTTAGTTACATGGTGTGGAGACAATAAATTAATCCTACACATGTATCCACACCATGTACCTGGTCCAGCAGTGCGGAGGAAGAAGATAAAGGGCTCGAACGGCGGCGGGGAAAGGGAGGCAGTGTGGCGGTCTGGCAAAGATGATGAGAAGAAAAGAAAGAGGGGAAGAAGAAAAAGAAAAAGAAGAAGATGAATGATCAAAAGTGGCGGCTGCAGGAGAAAGTGAGGGAGGCGGCAACTGTGAAAACTTATATTGTAAAGTAAATTAGTAATAGGCCAGGTGAGCAAACTTTTTTTGTTACTTTTTATGGCTGAATCCGAATTATAGCCCAACTAATATATTTGACAAGATTACTTCTATATGACCAATTGCTTACTTAAGACACCATGTTTTTTATATAGCCAACAAAGTGAACACCGTACCTTAAATAAAGAATAACAAATATGGTAATTACACCATGTTTTAAATACAGCCACCTAACTGAACATCATGCCTTATATAAAGATTAAGGAAAATGGTAAACTAAGGTCATTCATCACAACTGCAATTTGCCAATTTGCCATGCTCATCCGTTACCGATGGATCATTCTAGACTCCATTAAGATTAACATTACAATTTTCTAGACTCCATTAACTGGATTATTACCTATAACAAGATAGATATTCTTAAATTTTTGAATACTAATAACTTTTCCCAAAGTAAATAAATGACTCCTTTAACTTCCCAACAATATATCTTCAGGTAATAATTGCATCAAGCACCAAAGATAATAAACTTGAGTAATATATTATGCAACTAATATGATAAAAATTATGAAATAAACTTATTACATATGCATATTTGCATACAAATATGATATAATATAAAGAAACAAAAAATAAAAAGGAAGATATATGTAAATAGGTTTGGAATTCAAACGTAGGAAGTGTTTTGATGCACTTTTTAAAATGATGTTTCATTTAAAAAAAAAGGGATAAGTTTAATTTCGCTGTTGTAATTTGATATAATAGCCTAAAAATCCCTTAAATTTAGAAATAACTAAAAATCTTTCTATAGTTTGATATAATAGCTAAAAAATCACCTATTGTTTATAAAAATAGTCAAAAAACTTTTTAATGATTTTTGAAGTCAAAGGGTTTTTTTGCTATTTTTATAAACGATATGAAGTTTTTTTTGCTATTTTTATAAGGTATAGGGGGGTTCTTACTGATTTTTGAAATTAGATGGATTATTGGTTATTATGCAAAACTACAAGGGGGAAATTAAACTTATCCTTTTTCCAAAACAAAAAATGAGAGTAAAATATTTAGGAGATGTTTTGTAAAATGTGTTTTTGAAAATTGAAACCACTTTTTTTAAAATCATAACTAAAAGGTGGAAAATAATTTTTATGTTTTTCACCATTTCCAAAAATATTATCAAAACCATTACAAAAAAATAAATAAATAATGCTATCAAAACAAATAATTACTTTTACCTCCAAACAATTATTTTACATATTTAAAAAATAATATCAAACACATTTATATCATATTTTGATTTTGAATATAACTTGTAAGAAATCCTATTAAATACATTATATTTTTAAAAATATCATTTTAATTTTCATGTTTTTAATTTATAAAAATAGTTTTAAAAACATCATATTAAAAATGATTCTAATATTATTTAAAAGAAAAAAAACTATTCCTATAAATTTTTTTGCTGAAAATGAAAAACATAATTGTAATTATATTAAAAGAATTAATAAATGAATTGTCGGTGGACTTGAAGCGGCGGCATGTTCACCAACATAATGACCCTATAAACAAGCTTCACATGGCCTGTACTCACACTAGAAACTAAAGAAAGGCTTCCATACATATTGAACATTTGAAATCCTCCCATCTCTCAACTCTACTTTTAATAAAAATTAATATTTTTTCATCCAACCCATAGGGACATAAACACCATGATAGCCTGCTACTCCATATATATATATATATATATCTATTGTTAAGGAAAGGTAATTTCATATTTGTAAATAAAGGTAATTAATTTTTAATATAAATTTAATTTCCAATGTGGGCCAAGGTAGGCTAAGCGCACACAACCTTATGTCCATGTGGTACATGCATATATTTATTACTATGAACCTAGTTAGTGATGAACCTAGTTTCATGTGTCACCAAATTCTTATCGATTGTTTGGATTTATTAAGTTCAAGTATTAACATTTAATCAAGATGTATCAAAAATAGTATAAATAGTTACATCGTAACTAAGGATGCCTAGGTGTGGAAAACTTGAATCAAAAAGTGATTGGCTCTCACCATATACTTTTCGTCAACAGTACCGTAGCCAGGCCTTAATAGTGGCCTCCTTGCCTTCGTCGACATATGAGGCACCAGAGAACCAGTCCATGTCAGTTTCTGCACCAGTACCTGGCTTATCGAGCAACTTGAAGCAAACTGCGGCATAGAAGCAGGAGCCGGAGCAGAGGGCCTAGGGGAGGTGAAAACATTGGTGGCACCGGCGAATAATCCTCTACCTATTCCGCTGTAGGCAGCAGCATGACAATTGCCGCCATGAGGGAAGAAGTAGAGGATCTTTCGCCAGTGCCATTAAGGCTTCCATCTCTCCAATCGCTCTATTACGGCTCTGTCTCCATTGTCGCAGTCGACTTCAAATTCCTCCATAAGCCAAGTACTGGTGCAGAAAGTGACATCAGCTTTTCCCCGGCGCCTCCTATGTCGACGAAGGCAAGGACTGCTGAGGCATGGCTACAGTACCATTTTAAATAAGTGTATGGTGAGACCCAATCACTTTTTTGTTCAAGTTTTACAGACCCAGACATCATTCACTGTTGATAATGTGGAATAGATGGATCCTAAGTTTGATGTTGCTATACTTAAAGTGCCAATTCAGAGGTATATCGACGGTCTCCGTAATCCAGCACCTGAAAAGAAGGTTGATATGAGCTGTGTCGCAGAGGTTCTTCGTGGAAAAGAACAACCCCTTCTGGTAGATTCACTCAAATTGCTTGAAATCTGGATGGAGGATGACGAATCTAACGCCAAAATTTACGTTCATGAAGACAAGCTCAAGTATAGGCAATGCGAGAAGGGGAACAGTTAGGTTGAATGATTTATGCTATTGGTTGTTAGTTGTTTTGTTTGTATGTTGTTTATCTTGTTTGTTTGTCTTTTAATTTCTGGAAGACAATTTTTTTTTTTTTTTTTTTGATTTTTTTGTAATGGAACTTTGTGGGTCAGGCTTGTCCAAAACCCTTCACAGATGATTATTACGTGGTAACAAAAGTACATGGTATTTCACTTTTAAATCGAAGATTTTGTCCTTCTGGTTGCTAGAGATGAAAATCACTAATACCCTTTTACAGTGGATTGAATCTTTTATTTTAAATCATTGAATATTTATTTATACTAATTTTATTTGTAATCAAATTTCTAAGATTATAAAAGTTACCAACTATTTCAAAAAAGATAAATTACCAACTAAACCATTTATGTCTTGAGATATTTTCAATCGAATCTGAACTCAAAAACGTCTACACCTAATTTTTCACATTCCACTAAGAAATTCATAACTTGATATAGTGGGATATCTGTACTTCTACATATATATATATATATATATTAAATCTACTTCTACATGTTTTTCATAGAAAGATGTTCAAGGACAAATGTCTTATTAATCAACATAAATCATTTTATTCAACTTATAATATAAGATAAGATTTTAATAAAAAAAAAAGAAAGATGTAAGAGCAGATTAATTAAGTAGTATGCTCTTTACACATCAACAACTCCAATTTAAGATACAATACTACTACAACTCTTTTAAAAAATAATAATAATAATTAACAAAATATCAAAAAAAAATTTTGAAATAATAAGAAATGAACTTAATTTTTTTTAAAAGAAATAATAAGAAACGAACTTTGAATTGTTATCGTTCATTATTTGGCATATTAAACCCACATGTTAATAAATCAAATTACAAGAGGTTGCAAATGTTTTACAATAATTAAACAATGTACTTTTTTGATGCAACCAAATCATAAATGGACTTTATGTGTTCTCTAAGGTTATAATATGATTAATCAATGATTTGACAATATTCAATTACCACTACACTTCAGATTAACGATTATAGGTAATGACAAAACTATCATTACTAGCAACATAACGTATTGTTTGTATTAATTTTATAATTAAATAACCATTCCAATACTAACAAATATTTCTTGTAATAGTTACAATAAAAATATAATAAATCAAGTAATTAATTATAAGATCCTTAATTATATTACTACACGTTTCAATAAATTATGGTTGATGCATGTAAATAGGGGTGCTTTCCTTCCCAACACAACGACTTGCGTCTATCGAAGTCAACAGTCCTGCGTGCGGAGGTCAGCTGTGGCTCATTTCAACAGTCCTGTCTCTTGGTAACCTCGTATCCACTCATGCGTTACGACTTTTTTCCAACAATTATCATGATAACTTTCATTTTCATTCATATTTATCATTTTGGTTTTTGTTCTTTTTTTTTCTCTCATAACTATCATTTTGTTTTTATGGAAGATGTTTGACAACTTATTTTTATCATTTGATAAATATACATTGATAATTATTTTGGACGGATTTTTCAAAACAATTATTTTTACCATGTCCAATGTTGTGCACCAAATTTCATACAATTTTGGTGTTGAAAAGACATCTAACTTTGCCAAATTTTCTTGTACACCAAATTTGTTGCCACTCTGATTGTTTTACATCAAACTAGTGTAAAGGGCATCTTCAAAATAATATTCTATACACCATTCTTTAACCAACATATGTTACCAATTTAATGATATAATAAAATATATTCAATATTATACTTATTTAACTTAAAGATCTAAATGAAATATTTGAAATGGTATGTATTTTTAATAATAATTTAATTAATATCTGTAAATAATTTAATTTTTATTGCAACATTTGTGGTGTTTATGAAGAGTAAAAGATCGAATTTGGTCTTCAACTGTTGATTAACACCAAAAAACTTGGTTTTCCGTTTAATACAATTGGTTTCCCATTGAAGCCCATTGGAAAACCAAATTGGGCTCAAAAGTACCATTTTCCTGCTCCATTGGCGATGGAACAGGAGAGATGAAACAGATATTTTCAAAACAAATTACATAGATGAAACGTAGATTAAGTGTGATAGAATATTGGTGCATATTTGTAATAATTATAAATTGATTCTGACATTGGCAATTCTAACTTAATGAGATAGATGAAACGATTTAACGTCTGCATTTTTAAGACAATTGATATTTCGTAATATTGCCCTTTGCTAAATTGCAAATTTCGATTCATTCTCAACACAGATGTAGCCAATATTGTGCTTTAAGTTTGTCTAGCATAAGTTTTTACTTTTAAATTAACTGTAATTGTAAACGAAAAAAAAAATTATTAACAAAATGACAAAACATAAATGGCATATACATCCAACGTCACAAACGCCGAATGTCAAGATTTTAAAATGATCAAACTTATAATAATAATAATAATAATAATAATAATATACACACATATCCTATGCCTTGACAAGACTAGATTACTGCAAAGATATTAACTTTATATAATGTAATATGCAACTGAAATGATATAGTTGAGAAATTATCTTAAATTTCATCTTTAAATATTGAACTAATTGTTAGTATATAAACTATACTAATTTCTGTTTCTCTTTAAGTGGATCATCTTCAAGAATTTGGATTGAATTGTCATCTGTGCACATGCCATGCATAGCTTCGTTATGGTCTTTCGTATGCACTCTTCCCACGTCATCCTTTGCAGTTGCCCTATAGGTTTTTCCACCAGTTGAGGGATATACGTTCAATTGATACAACTTCATTCGTCAATGAGATCGAAAGATCTATTAAAACGTTCAATTGCTGCAACTTTATCCTCCATTGCCTTCAAAACCTGATCAACTCCCTCATGGATGGACGACCAATATGCCCCACCAACATCTACAGTTGTGCCACACAAACCCTGTCATTTCTTCACCAACTTCATTATGGTTGTGCCCTTCGCCTCCGTTCGACAAATCAAAGGTGTTTCACACTTATCCACGTAAACTTTATATTGTTTTACACTCCTCCAATAAAATATTTGCAAAAATGGAATGCAAATCATGAAACATCCTCTATAGCCAACTTTTTTATACGCTCGAACACCTTTAATAAAATATTGAAAATAATAGGTTGCCCACTTCTTCTATTTTATCTTCTTTGGATCTGTCAATGCAACGAGCAATGACTCATCAACTACGGATGACTTAAGTGGGCATAGCAAGATAGATAAAGCAAACAGAACAAGATACTCTTGAACAGATCGTCAGCCTCTTTGTCTCTTGTAGTTTTTCCATTAACATACGAAGTTTAATGTGTCTCCTTTCACCCTTAATCCTATTTTTCAACATCTAAAATGACACATCGAATTCATTTATTCTACACTCCACTTCATCGGATTCGTTTGGCATCCCTGTTACCTTCTCATAATCCACTCCTTCATTCGAATATGTTTTCCATACAACAAGATTTCATACGTTCTAGTATCAATACTTCCAAGTAACATTCTGCATAAAGGGTTGAAAAATTTCAAGCATGAGATTCTTAATAACAAACCAAAACCCAATTCCTCGATGCTTTGTCTTTATGCATCGGTTAAACCTACAACAACTCTATAGAACTTCTCCGAGTGGCACATTGTCTACAGTTCGCTATCATTAAGAATTGTAACATCATCCATTGCTTCACGAACGCAAGAGATTTCGATTGATGGATAGATAAGATAATAGGATTGAATGTTAGAGAACAGAAAGATGACAAAAAGGATTTCGGTTTGTGATTGCTAGAGTGACTTTGTAGAGGAGATTTGGGTTAGAGAACAAACAGCATACAGAGGAGATTTCAGGGTTTTTTCTTTTTTTTTTTTTTTTCTTTTTAATCTCTTTATTGAACATAGGAGATTTAAGGTTATGAATGTTTATTTTGAGAGTTGGCGACTTCTCAAATTGTTGATGTAACCACTTACTTCCTAAGCAAGTAGGAGCCTTGGACTTGGAAATTGGAATTTGGATAACGTGTCCAACTGACCTTCATAATGGTTTGCATTAATTACTTGATCTGACCACTTACTTATTAAGGAGATTTGGGATGCTAAAGTATATTTTTCTCAAAACATCTTCAATTTTCAGATTCTTCATGTAACCACTTACTTCTTAACTAAATCAATTCCTTAGAATTGCAATTTAGAAAACGTACTGCAGTTAAAATGAGTCATTAATTTCTTGATGTGACCACTCCTTAAGCAAATCGGCGGCTACATGATGTACTTGTAATTTGAAATCCAACTAACTCTATTTGAGTGAGAGTCGATGTTAGACCGCATCCTTTGAACACCATTTGAAGTTTGACATTCAGGCTAGTCCTTCGACCGCCTTTCAAAGCTCCACATTCAGCAGGTCCATCGACCACATTTCGAAGTTCGACATTTAGGTAGGTCCTTTGACCTCGTTTCCAAAATTTGCATTCAGGCGAGTCCATCAACCACCTTTCCGAGTTCCACTTCAAGTGGGTCCATCGACTTAAGTTCGAAGTTTAACATTCAGCCCGGTCCTTCAACCGCCTGTTGAAGTTCCACTTTTAGGCAGCATTTAGAAGTTCCACATTCAGGCGGGTCCTTCGCCCACATTTCAAAGCTTTTTTACTATTGTTACCGTCTTGTGCTTATTTCAAACGGAAATAGATTTAGCAGTTACCAGGTTGCCATTGAGTAAAAATGTGACTGGTTCAATAGGTTAGTAGATTGCCAGCGGATCACAATTTTAAAATTTTATGCATACTCCAAGTGCATTGAAAGGGACCCCTATATATATGTATACATATATAGTTTTGATATGATGATGGAAAGTTCGTAAATAATATTAAAAAAATGTATATTTTTTTATATTGAATTAAGTCCTAAGATGTGGTTAGTTTCTCCTGATTTAAAGCCGTTCTACTTTAATCCCCTTCTAAAAGCTTAAGAAGGGAAAGAAGTGATATGGAAAGCCGATCTGCTCAAGTCAGCACGCCAATAAAAGGTTACAAATGAATTCACCAAGTTGGGAAACCTTATGGAGAAGATACAGTTTTTGTTTCAAGATGCAGACGAGAAGCAAATGTCTGATACGTCCTTGCAACTCTGGCTAGAACATCTAACAGACTTGGCCTTTGATTTGAAGGACATACTCGATGAGTTTGAAACTAGAAATTTGCAGTAAGGGTTGATGAACAACCCTTCACGCTTCAAGTACAAGGTACGGTGTCTTTTCTCTTCGTTTAATGTAAGAATGGGTTCCAAATTCAAAGAGATATCTGCTAGATTGGAGGATATGTTGAAACAAAAAGAGATCCTTCAATTGAGAGAAATTGTTGTTCATGAGAGGAAAGTGGTTAGCTATCAGAGACTACCATCCTCATCTTTGGTGGAACCTGATGTTTTAGGTAGAGAAAATGATAAAAAGGCAATCATAGAATTTTTGTTCAATGATGATAATCTGGGTGGTGGTGGTGATGATGTTGGTGTGATTCCCATATGTGGTATGGGTGGTACAGGTACAACAACTCTTGCTCAACTTGTTTGCAATGATGAGACAGTTACTAATGGTTTCGATTTGAAAGAGTGGGTTTATGTTTCCGAAGAGTTTGATGTTGTAAGGATAACTAAACTGATTTTGCATGCAATCTGTTATGAAACCTATGGTGTTAGTGACTTGAACAAGCTTCAAGAAATGTTGGAAGAGCGGTTGTGTGGAAAGAAATTTCTACTTTGTTTTGGATGATATTTGGAATGAGAATTATGAGAATAGGTGTGTTTTAAGAAAACCCTTTATGAGAGCGGACTCTTGAAGCAAAATAATTGTAACAACTTGTAATGAAGTGGTTCGATCAATTAAGATTAAGTGTTTATTTGAATCAGTAAGTAATCTTGTCAATTTAAAGACATTACGATTGTGTGGTTTCTCAGAATTAACAAAGATACCTTCAGGCGTCAACTGTTTAATCCATCTGTATTGCCTTGATATTAGAGATACAAATTGTTTACTAGAGATGCCACCAAGAATTGGTAATTTAACTAGTCTCCGAGTATTGACCAAATATACCGTGGGATAAGATGATAACCTCATTCTTAGAGGGTTGAAAGACTTGTGACTTCGAGAGGAGCTTTCCATTTATGGGTTGGGTAATGTGGGTGATATAGTAGATGCAAGGGTTGCCAATCTAAAGGAGAAATCTGACCTTGATGCGTGGTGCAAAGTTTAATAACCTTAGGAAAATCGTAGGAGCAAGTATTGACAAATAATAAGAATTTTTACAATAACTAAGTATCATTACCTTTCAAATGGATACATCCAACAATATTGAGTGAGCTTAGCAAGTAGTGCCTCATGAGCTAGATGAATGGATAAGTGGACCATAATATCAAAAAACGATGGTGGAAATACTTTTTTCAACTAGCATAATATCAAGATTATATCTCTATTAAGTCGTTTCAACACGTCCACTTTCAAAGTCTTTGATATACATATAGGATGCAACTCACACCTTATTCCCATGTCTTTTAATTTGGAATCATAGTAACATAATAATGGGTTAACGTATATGTCTTTTGATCACTTTTTAATAAAAATATGGGATTTAAAAATCATGTAGAGGGACAATCTAATCAATAATTTCCCCTATGAGCAAGCAATATAATTTTTCTTATTTATCTCTAAAGCCTTTTAATTCATTGCTAACTATCAATGAGAATTTTCAATGATCTCATTATACCATCACTGATCTTGAATCATCAATGTAGTCATGCCAAAACAAAAAAGTTATGGGATTGAAGAAGTGTGAACAAATCCCAATTAATCTTTATGACTATACAATATAATTTAGATGAGTACGCATGGAACCTCTTTAAAATTTTAAAGTAAGCTTTTGGCTTAAATTAAACGATACAAAGATATTCAACAATATATGTATTTGTAGCCTTAATATGATATACTTAAGACCAATCAATGAAAATAAGATCCAATGGACCATCATCCCCACAATAACAAAACAACGAAAGTGGGTCGAGGGGCATCAGGACCACTAAATTCCCTTAACTTAATAATCAGTCAATCAACACAATCCAACATCTCCAAATCAGGCACTTCCCTAAGGCTAATAGTTTTGAAGTAAAGTAGATATTGTCATAATCTACTTTAGTATATTTTAGCTTGCTAACAATATTACAACTCTTTTAGAGCTTTTAACCAAGTTCTCAAAACTTAATGATATATATCAACATCAATATTTGAGAAAAATTAATCTCACACAATTCTGTGCGTTACCCTCTTGTCAATATCCCCATTTAATAAGGGAAGGTTTATTGTTAAATCCATATCCCATATTACTGAATGAATTGATATTACTTTGTGAAAAAATATGTGAATAATGTCCATTACATCTGCTAAGTGTTTGAGCGTATAATGAATACATTACTAGTGCCCTTCATGCCTTGCTTTTAATGTATATTTATATTTAGAAAGGTTTGATTCATCATAGGCCCTTTTCCAGATCTCCATTTCATCTTAAAAAGATATTCCATTTCTAGGGAAATATTTTCATTATTACATTAGCTCAATTATCAAATTCCTCGATATGTTTGTTCAAGAGCATACGAGGCCAATATGAGGAGAATTATGAAATACACCTTTAATTGATTCCACCATTTGCTATACAATTTAATTTTGAGGCATTGAGCTTCATAAACTATTTATGGAAATAGTGGCAACAAAATATTTTAATATTTGACTCATCCTGTAAGAATATATGAAAATCTCTTACAATTTAAATCTGTCAAGTGACAAAAATCTGGATTTATGAAATAAAAAAGGTATATTCAGATAACTTTATAAAAGAATGAAATGATGAGGCATATTTCATTAAAACAATAATGAAGTAAGAAAGATCATGTATATAAGAGCATAACAGTAACAAAATAATTATAGTCATATATATACTTAAAATATATATATAGTCGCATATATATAGTATATAAATATAAACAAAATTAGCGAATGCATTCATATAATGTACAATGAAAAATAAAATCGATAGAGCCATATATGTGATGTAGAATAGAATATAAGGTTGGCAAAGCCGTATACATAATACATAATAGTACATGGAGTCATTATAATCATGTATATAATACATAACAATAACAATGAATAAAGTCAGTAAAACCGCACATATAATGTATAATAACAACTATTAATAAAATCAGCAAAAATGTACATTAATGCATAACAATAAATAAGGTTAGTGTGTGTGTATCTGTGTATATATATATATATATGTACATTGAGTTGATTGAGTCGTATATTAATTGAATCGACAAAGCCGTATATTTATTAAATCAGCAGGCCATAAGTCAAAACTGCTTTCATCTCGTTAGAAGTTGGACAAAGGGCGGCATATGTATAGCACTACTAGGTTGGTTAAACAAACCGACTTCAACTCTAATAGCAGTTAAATATATTATATTAAAAAATATTGGTGGAATCCAGCACCATTTACAAAAACGTAATTTTTAAATAATATTATACTATTATATTATATTATATTGTTTTAAATTCTATAATATAAATATTATTAAAATAAATAATAAAAAATAATAATTATATAATTTATATAATCCCATGATACGGGACTCTGTAACCCAGTGCCAGTCTCTTGTGCAAGGGTCCAAGGGACTGGACTGGGCTGGCCCGGATACAAAACGGTGTTTAGCTGCTGGGTGGAACAATCAGCGTCTAGGTCCAGTATGCTTGACAATCAGAGAACTTGAGCACAGGCTAAACATCTAAGTCACGGTTTTAATGACTTTGTAATCCGCCTGACTAGGAAATCCAAGCAAATAAATCCATGACTAAGCACGATGATAGCACTCTTAAACTTCAATCTTGTTATGATTACGGTTCATGTTTCAGACGAAATACTAGAGAGGAAACAATGTATCTCATTCTCGACAGCCTCCCAACAGAAATTTGGAATCTCTTGCCAAAAGGCTTATAATTTGCTGATATCAGTGAAACAACTAAACTCAACGGAAGGGAAACAAAAGCATCGCAAGAATCCAGTCATCATTATCGACACTTGGTATTATCCATTATCGAGCTCTTTAAAGCTGCAAACCATGAGAGTGGAGATACAAATTTCACACATTCTCTGAGCTCGGTAAGCAACAATGCTCTTTGTATGGAACTTAATATCACATATGAAGAAAGACAGTGAAGCAAATCATCCATCAGTCAAAGGGGTTTTTTCTTTGTATAATACAAATGCACAAAGGTATCACATATTTGAAAATTCGTAATTATTTCATTTCATTTAGTTTACTGATTGATTAGTTAAGAAAATGATATGTGATTCTATGACTTATTATCTATGAAAAGCATAAAAGAACCCGAATCCATACTACAAAAGACAAGCAGTCAGATATTTGATAAAATCTAAGTCAACACAGGATGATAGATTTACTAGCTAATAATTATTTAAATGTTAATTCTGTGAGACCATTTAACAAACAGTCATCATGCATACCAGTAACACAAAATCCGCATCCAAGAAAAAATATATATATATATATATACAAGTTACTAACCTGTGAATCTGTGATAATAGAATACAAATTAAAGTCGATTTGTCAAGACATGCTCTTGGTATAGATTTTATGAATCTAAAAGAAGTTCAATGGTTGTTAGAGACCTCTTAAATAGGCTTTGCAGTGTTGAAGCAATGTTCTAACGGTAAAAGCATAAGAATTGGTGAATGCAATAACTAACAAAACATTTAAACGAGAGCACTAAAATATACGGAAACAAAATATTACAACATTATCATATTATCAATTAGCCCAGTGCATGTAAAAGCTGGAATCAAACAACCCAGAGTAATCGACATGGTTTAGCGTGAACCATCAAGTCTGTAACGCATAGACGTTGCATAATGAACACCAAAGAAAATATATAAACATATTTATCAAAATAAGTATAGATAACTTCAATTTTACAAAAAACACACTAACCTGATACAAGAGATTTTTAGGTTGAATTGAGAACTCAACAACATATGCTAAGTCCGTGGCTGGTTAAAATGTTGGGCTTAGAAAGGAACTGCAAGTATTAGGAATTTCATGCAAATTCACATTTAAGGATTAATAATAAATTAAGAACATTACGTTAATTTCCCAAAACAGTTCTAACTAATAAGGCAAGCCAAATCAGAATAAATGCATCACCTTGAATGTATTTGAAGAAGCTAATTTAACAAAAGATGAATGATTAATGCATATACAAAAATATCCACAACTTCTGAGACAGGGCTGGAGGCATTTCACAGGCACACTGAGCACCCACAATCGACTAAACTGCCAAAGGTTCAATGAGTCTATAGCCTTGGAAGACAGGCATAGGTAAACATTGAAATTTCATCATGATGGGAATAGATCACTGCAATTGTAGTCTTCAAAAAGAAAATCCTTGTAAGTGCGAATCATCAGCTTGTCGTTGACTACGTCCTTACCCTTTGTACACATTTCCCACTGCTCCTACCAAAGTGCTTGCCCAACTACTTGCTGAGAAACTCCTGAAACAGGTCACTTCTTATCTTAAACTGAAGAAGTCATGCTAAAATGTCAAAGACACTGCTAGCTAAATCCATCCCACATCTCTCCTCACTTCTCCTGCTATCAGATACAAAATGAATAACTATAGGTTACCAAAGTAAATGCATAACAAAAAATATTAATATTTCAAGATGCATTCTCATTTTAATTTCCATTTCCTACATTCGTTGAAAAGCTGAATAAATCATTTTAACAGAACATACTTGCAGTAGAAACCTGCAACAGTGGCTGGGATGTTCTTGGAATTCATTTGTTGCTGTCCTTTCTCATCCTGCATGTATAGCAGAAAAGTCACATTTCATAAAGAAAAAGAAAAAGATTAAGTTAAAATAAAAGTCATCCATGGAGACTACATTACCTGATTGAAACTCCAGAGGGATTGGCTTCAATGCTCGCACCTGTACAAGAGGAATTATAGTATTTCCGCTGAAACCGGTTTGCTAAATGCGTTTGCCATCCAACTCTATGCAGGGAATTTGTCCTCTCCACTTGAAGCATTCTCTCCTCAAAAGAGGACAGTTTGAGATTCTGAGTCGTCCAAGAGAGGAAAGCAGACCTTCTAAAGGCAAGGAGCGAAGCTTATGGCAATCAATTATCTCTAGCTCTCTGAGCAATGAGAGATTATTGAGTCCCCTGGACAGAGTTTCCAGATCTTCGAGTCCACAGATGCAAAGAGATATAAGATTTCCAGGAAGCATATATTCATTATCTCGAAAACATCCACCAGAAATGCTGAAATCTTTAAGAGAAGTCAATCCGTGCAGATTCCACTCGGATATGGGATGCTGGAGATTCACACAATCCCAAATCTCAAGTGATGTTAAATTTGGGGGCAAACAGCCAAAGGACTGAAGACTTGGACAATCACATATCTTTAGCCGTTGAAGAGACATGGGCAGTCCAGTTTCTGGAAAAGATTTTAGATTGGGACAATTAATTATAACTATTTCAGTAAGACGGGAAAGACCGTGCAGGGACTCATGTAATTTGGAAATGGTTTCACAATGTGAGATTTCAATATACTCAAGTAATTTACTATTCTCAATATTCCCAATCATTGTCTCCATAAGAGGTTCCAGCCACGAGCATTCTGAAAGCTTTAGCATTTTAAGACCATAGGGCAATTTGCCAGAGGTAGAACATTTAAGAGATGGACAATCAACGATCTTCAAGAACTCAAGCTGTGACATATAACTGCTGTTATCATCACAAATAAGTCCTTCAGGCATGGACTGCAGATTTTTACAAAATTGGATTGTCAACCTTTTTAGCGCAGTAGGTAACTTGCCTTCAGGAAAGGATTTGAGAGAATGACACTTTTCAATCTTCAATTCTTCAAGACAACTCATTATATTCTTCGGCAAGGCCCTCAGTGCTCGACAATCTTTTAGTACAAGATGTCTGAGCATGGATACAGAATCTGTATCTGGAAATGACACAAGTTTTGGGAACGATTCAATCAGTAAATATTTGAGAGAAGTGAAATGGTGCAGCTGAGGTGGCATCTTCAGGTTACCAAAACATAATGAATCTGGATTCACCAAAGACATCGACTGGGAATAGCCTTCAGCAGTAGAAAAACTAACATCGACTGGTTCAACCCTCTGCCCCCCCGATGATTTTGATTCAGTGCAATTATAAACTGTCTGAAGTTTAGGAGATCCTTGAGACCACAGAAATCCTTCCGGCAGACATGTACACTCTGGAAAACCCCCGATTGTTAGAGTTGTTAGGGAGGAGAGGCCAGAAATGCTTCTCAGCATAACCTCATTGCATTCTATAATATTTAATTCACGAAGGCATGTGAGTGTTATAGGTGGCATCAAACTTGGGCATTGAGTAACAGAAAGCTTCACAACAGAAGGAATTTGGCTGGGTAATTTTACCTGCAACTTAGGGCAGTTATGTAGGGCAAGCTGACGGAGATGAGGAAAAGGTTCAGTAACTCCGTCATTAGACCAGTGCACCCACTTCAGCATTTTCTTGAACTGCAGAATTTCCAAGGAAGGAAAAGGCTTAGCACTTTCTCCATAAAACTCGGCTTCCACTCTTTCAATTCCGTCCATGTGTTCGATGCATAACTCTCTAAGTGCAGGTAGTAGTCCAAGTGATGGAAGCGACACAATGTTTCTACAATTACATAGGTTTAACCACACCATACCAGTGAATGAAGGATGCCCTATCCATGATGGAAATTTTGTTCCGCCATAATGTGATATTCTAAGCCTTTTAAGACCCTTATGAGGTCGTAGGAAGTCAAGCACACACATATCAATCTGTTTATCCTGCGAATTATTTATGTTCTCACTCCATTCCATGGCCAATTCATCAAGGTCAGATTTCTCCTTTAGATTGGCAACCCTTGCATCTACTTTAACACCCACATTACCCAACCCATAAATGGAAAGCTCCCCTCGAAGACACAAGTCTTTCAACTCTCTAAGACTGAGCTGATCACTTTTTCCCACGATATATTCGGTCAATACTCGGAGATTAGTTAAATTACCAATTCGTGGCGGCATCTCTAGCAAACGGTTTGTATCACTAATATCAAGGCAATACAGATTGATTAAACAGTTGATGCTTGAAGGTAACTTTGTCAATTCTGAGCAACCACGCAATCGCAATGTCTCTAAATTGACAAGATTACTTACCGATCCAGGTAAGCACTTAATCTTAGTATAAGACAAATTAAGGTATCGTAAATGCTTGAGATCACCGATTGAATCTGGAAGCTCTATAATATAATAACCACTCAAACAGAGGGATCTTAAGCACCTAAATGTTTTCAGCATCTCACTCAACACAATTCTGCTTAGGTAGCAACATGGAGTCCAAGGTGATTGATGGATTGGTAGTGCTAAGAGTGTTCGTAAAGATTTCACTTTGTAGCAGTGTTTGAATCTTTGAGAGACATCATACAAACGACGAGTGAAAGCCAAGTGACGAATCCTTTTAAGAGTACCATCAGGCCTATAATTGTCAAATTCATTGTGTACACAAAAGCATATATCTCTGGCAACATATTGAGCCAAATCATGAATGAGGTCATGCATAACAAAATGTTTGCCGCTTGATCGTTCAAAAAATGACCTTGACAATAATTCGTTAAAACAACGACGACCTTCATCTTCCACCTGTTTCTTTTCTCGTTGTTGTGGGAGAAAACCCTCAGCCATCCATAGCAAAATCAACTCATCCTCATCAAATTCATAATCCTTTGGAAAAATCGAGCAATAAGCAAACAATCGCTTTAAACGGGAAGGAAGATAGTAGTAGCTTAGCCTCAAAGCTGGAATAATATTACTTCTTTCTTCTGGCAAATTCCATATCTTGCTATTTAATACATCTTCCCAATTACGAGGATCCAACTTGTTCAGCAACAAGCCTCCCATGGTTTTTACTGCTAAGGGCAAGCCCTTACACTTTTTCACTATCTCTTCACCAATCACTCTAAGATCCGAAGGCAGGGATCTATTTCCGAATGCATGTCTTTGAAACAAAGAAAAACAATCTTCATAAGACAGCAACTTCAGATGGTAAGTACCATCCGAGCCCATAATTGATCCAACCTCTTCATTACGAGTTGTTACAATTATTTTGCTTCGAGAGTCCGCTCTCATAAAGGGTTTTCTTAAAACACACCAATTCTCATAATTCTCATTCCAAACATCATCCAAAACAAGTAGAAATTTCTTTCCACGCAACCGCTCTTTCAACTCTACTTGAAGCTTATTCAAATCACTAACACCACAAGTTTCGTAACAGAATGCATGCAAAATCGATTTAGTTATCCTTACAACATCAAAATCTTCCGAAACATAAACCCACGCTTTCAATTCGAAACCATTAGTTACCATCTCATCATTGTAAACAAGTTGAGCAAGAGTTGTTTTACCTATACCACCCATTCCACATATAGGAATCACACCAACATCATCACCACCACCACCAGCCTTGAACAACAATTCTATGATTGCCTCTCTATCATTTTCTCTACCTAAAACATTAGGTTCGACCAAAGATGAGGACTGCAGTTTCTGATAGCTAAACATTTTCCTCTCATGAACAACAATTTCTCTCAATTGAAGGATCTCTTTCTGTTTCAACAAATCCTCCAATTTACCAGATATCTCCTTGAATTTTGAACTAAACGAGCAGAAAAGATACCGTACCTTGTTCTTGAAGCGTGAAGGGTTGTTCGTCAACTTTTGCTGCAATTTTCTAGCTTCGAACTCATCAAGTATGTCCTCCAAATCATAGGCCAAGTCTCGTAGATGGTCCAGCCAGACTTGCAAGGATGTATCAGACATCTGCTTCTCGTCTGCATCTTGAAGCAAAGACCGTATTATCTGCATAAGGTTTCCCAACTTGCTGAGTTCATTTGAAACCTTCTCCTGACGTGCGAGCTTGAGCAGATCAGCGGAACATAGTTTATCTACCAGCACTCCCACCATACCAGAAAGCAACGCTTCTCCTACTACTTCCATTTGACTGTATCTTCTGCATAAGGTTTCCCAACCGACGCCGCAACTCACCTGAGAGACAAAGAAGATGGTGTTTTATGTTGTTTTCAAATGGCGGCAGATGGGGAAGAAGAAGGTGAGTGGGTCGGCGATAGGGAAGAAGATGAAGAAGTGAATGGGAAATCTTGAGCTAGCACCTACCCACCCTTTTTTTTTTTTTTTTGAGTAAAAAGTTTTTTATTAACAAGCCAAGGAACACAGCATACATACCGTCGAACAGAACCCAGTACTTACAAGCACCTACGTAACCTTCATCGTCGCATTCCTACAGTTTTTTTTTTTTTTTTTTTAAATTCACTTTAGTTTCTATATTTTGATGAATTATTTTTTTTTTTACTTATGAATGCACTATTTATTCTCATCATTCCTAACATTTAATAAGTTCATCAAATCAATCATTCTATTAGTTTATAGTCAAACTTAACAACATTAAGAGTAGTTTGGTTTTTTTATTTAATTAACTATTTGGTTGACACATATAAGGTAGAGATTTAACCAAAAAGAAAGTTATGGAAAAAATTAAAAAAATTAATGGTTAAGATTTATTGACAAAATATTAAATTAAAAATTAAATAAAAAATTTAAAAGAAAGAAAAAAAAAATCTCTCATCATCACAATCCATCTCACATTTATTTTTGGAATTAAATTAAAAAAATTTGAAAAACAAAATAAAATTTTGAAGCAATCCAATAGAAGAACCTAGAGGTCTCAAACCCAAAAGGGTTCCTCATATGTCGGCCACCAACATCTCAACAACCAATCCATTATCCCATGTCAACCTTCACCACCAATCTAGAAATGTTTCCTTGTACCTCAGCCACCAAAACCCAACTATCCTTGTTGCCAATCTGCTCTACGACAATCTTGAAATATCTCGCAAAATCCAAGTTTTTCTCTGTAAAATATTAAACTTCGTTCGACCGATAATCTAGGAATTCATATCATTGTGTCTCGGTCTGGGTTCAAACCCAGGTCGTCGACAATCTAGGTTCCTAGATCATACACCAATTGCCAACCATGGATATCTTTTTTTTTTTTTAATAATTTTATTAAAATCTACAATCTGGTTTTGTCTGATGATGAACTAGATTGTTTGATGTGGAATGTTATTGATTTCATGATGATAGATTGGGTTTATTTGATGATGAGGAAACTAGGTTTGATTTGATGATGAAGGTGGGTTTATTGGATGATGATCATACATTCCATTGATAATATATTCTGTTTGATGTTGAATGTTGTTGATTTGATGATGATATATTGGATTTATTTGATGATAAAGAAGTTGGGTTTGATTAGTTGGTGAAGGTGGGTTTCATTTGATGATGTATTTTAATGCAATTAAAAATCTTAATGATGATCAATTGTAATCAGGTTTGCTATGTTAAAAATTGAAGAACAATTGTAAATTTGATGAACAATGAAGAACAAGTGTAAATTTGAAGTTTTATTGTTTTAATTACTTGACTAAAAAAATCTACACCATCTGATGTAGTGGACGGTGAGGATTTTAATTTTTTGAACTTTTTTAATTGTATAAAAGCTTTTTAAAATTGTTATTTTTTTAAAAAAAAAATTTCTTATTTTGCTTTTTAATGATTATGCCAATTTTGTAATTATAAATATTGTTAATTTTTTTTAAAATTTAATTAAAATTAAAATTAAATAATAAAGTGTGTTTTGGTCTTTATATATATATTATAATGATTGACTATTAATTTTCAGTTAAACGAAATAATTTAATGAATTTCTTTAACGTTACGGATAATAAAAATTAAAAATATATTTACGAGAAAAAAATAATATTTTATTAAAATCTAGGGATTACACTGAATTTGTATTTCTTTTTTTTAATGGTGGGTATTGTGAAGTCTTCCTCTGACGTGCAAAGTTGAGCACGTCAAGGAACCTCGTTTATCAACCAGCGGTCCCACCATTTGGCTACTTTCACTTGAGCTTTTAGTCTCACCTTTATCAACCACCGGTCTCACCATACTTGAAACAAACGCGTCTCACAATGATTACCATTTGACTGCATTCACTTGAGCTTGTACTGTCTAGCTACCCTCCATCATCCCATGCCTGCACCTTATTTCAATACAAAAATTATACATATTTTTTAAAATATAATTTACAAACTTTTCATCACCAAATCAAAAATTATGTTTATATTTAATAATTGTAAGAGATCATTTATTTTTTTATCTGAAGACTGAATAATATTATTGAATACTAAAAACTGAATAGTGACTAAAACCTGAAATCTGAATGATATATTTGTTTTTTTTTTTTTTCCTTTACCTTTGAATGTATAGTAATCTCGTTTGTTTTTTAAAGTTAAAATTATCTGAAAACTAGTAATTTGACATTTATATAATTTACTATTAGTTGTTTTGAAACTTCATTTGATATAATACAAACAATTATAATAAGTTATTTAAAAAATACTAAAATACTTTTATGTATATATTAATAACATTTTTTATTCATAATTAAAATATAATTAATTATTATAGTAAAGTAATTTTTTTAAATTATATATACAAAAATAAATTATTATAGTAAAGCAAATTAAATTTATATATTTAAATAAAAATAAACAAAATGTTCTTAAATTAAATAACTATTTCAATAAAATTTGAAACGATAAAGTAACATATAGTTTAGTCATTATAATATTTCATTGATTACATTTAAAATAAATCTGTATAATGTAAAATTAGAACTAATTTAGAAATATGTTATTTTGGGAATGATAGATTTGAAAGAATATATATAAAAAATCATTAAGTGATTTGTCATTAAGTGAAAAGTAAAAAATTATAGCTTTTTATATTAAGTGATTTTTAGATAGTTTTAAGTGGTTTGATCACTTAAAAAAACAAAAACAAAAACAAAAATCACTTAAAATGTGTAATTCAAATTCATTAAGTGAAAAGTGGTAAAAACAAATGAACCCTAAAATTTACAAAGCATTTAGGGTGTGAATGCCTCTAGTCTGATAATTTATGGATAATAGTAACATGTACACTTAAGTCATAAATTGATATCCATAATCAGTTTATTAAAAAAAATATATATCCATAATCAATCAAGGAATGAATAAAAATGAAAAAAAAAAAAAAAAAAAAGCTAAATGAATGAATCGATACATTGATGGGTTGTTTGTAAATTTAATTTTAATTTTTAAGATATTAATATATATTTTTAGTTATAAATTAATATAACCCTTAATTTTATTGGGCTTTAATAGAATATTTCATTTAGATGGTTCTAAATAATTAGAGGACAGCATGAGCCCAAGAATAGATACACGTCCTTTCCTTTCCTTTTGCGATAATTAGAGCGATAATTAGATGGTTCTAAATAATTAGAGGACAGCATGGTTCTAAATAATTAGAGTGATAATCAGTTGTGGTTGGATGTGATTCGAGATGATGGTGGATACTGAAAGGGACCCCTATATATATCTACATGTATATATATATAGTTTTGATTTGATGAGGGAAAGTTCGTAAATAATATTAAAAAAGTGTAATTTTTATATTGAATTAAGTCTTAAGATGTGGTTAGTTTCTCTTAATTTAAAGTCGTTCTACTTTAATCCCCTTCTAAAAGCTTAAGAAGGGAAAGAAGTGATATGGAAAGCCAATATGCTCAAGTGAGCACGCCAGGAGAAGGTTAC
Source organism: Nephelium lappaceum (assembly GCA_021234005.1). NCBI lineage: Eukaryota > Viridiplantae > Streptophyta > Magnoliopsida > Sapindales > Sapindaceae > Nephelium > Nephelium lappaceum. The sequence goes on along the minus strand of CM038000.1, from coordinate 9,162,287 downwards.
AAACGAATTCAACCAAGTTGGGAAACCTTATGGCGAAGATACAGTTTTTGCTTCAAGATGCAGACGAGAAGCTAAGCTTGGCAAAATAGATAGGGTCTTCAAACCTAATTCGTACCCACAATAATGTGGTTTGGGTATGGACCCGAACCTCCATTGTAAAGACCCTTAAAAGAACTGGTTTTGAAAAAACCAGCAATTTACGGGTAGGTTATAGGTCCATGTGCAGGTCTCTATCAGACTTGTAAAATATCCACTCCTTATAAACCCCATACCCGTTTCACTTTGAAAAGAAAACCCCAACTCTATCTGTCTCTCAACTCTCTCGACTCTCTCTCTCTCCAATCTTCATCGCCTTTCCTTCTCGTTTGTGATCCATTACTGTCATTCCTCCTTGACTACGATCCATCGCCGCCATTCCTCCTCGACTATGATCCATCGCCACCATTCCTCCTCGACTGCGATCCATTGCCGCCGTGTTGTCACTGACCATTAGAACATCTCTGTTTCTCTCTCTCCATCGTCGACCAATAAAACCCAGGTCTCTTTCCAATCTAACAACTACCCAGTTGGGTTAAAGAAAAGACAAGACGTATTGGGTTGGTCTTGTGTGGTTTTGTGTGATTTCTGCTCATTGGTTAGTTTATTTTCTTTTTCAAATGATAATAATAATTAATGGTGCAGTTGTTTAATTTGTTTTGTATGTTGCCTCTGTTTTGTTCTTATATTTCATTTGATGAAAATAATGTTCATCTGGGGGTGCTTGGATCCTATATCAAACCTTTAACGTTCTAGTACTTAAGAGCAAAAGTTGGTTTTTGATGATTCTTTTTGTGCCTGTAGTTATCTACTTTGTCCAAATATTTCAATTCCAATGCTTTGATCCCACAAGAGTTTTTCTTCGTGATAAAACCAAGCTCGAGTTGCAGGAGTTAGTTGAATTTCTTATATGTATAACATTTGTATGTCATTGTTGTTAGTGATGGTAAGATGGACTTGTATCATAAATCTTTTGGGGTTTGTAATCAAAAGCTTACTTTTGCTGGGGAAGGACTGCTTGGCTGTTGTGTTGTTGCCAATGACAAATCTACCACTGGTAGACTTGCTGTGGTTGCCACTCCCACCAAGGTATTATTGTCTTATGTCTAAACATCATTCATTAATCTCAATTCATTGATTTGATTTTCCTCATTGGGTATTGTTTTCAGGTTATTTGCTATCAGAAAGTACCTTCTGAAAACCAAATCAAACATCTCTTGAGAAACAAGGACTTTAAGGAAGCCATCTCCTTGGTTGAAGAACTTGAGCGTGAAGGCGAAATCTCCAAGGAAATGCTTTCCTTTGTACATGCTCAAGTGGGGTTTCTCTTGCTTTTTGATTTGCATTTTCAGGAAGCAATAGATCACTTCTTGCAATCGGAAACAATGCAGCTTCTGAAGTATTTCCCTTTATTATGCGTGATCCAAATCGCTGGTCACTACTGGTATTTATTTTGTGCTTGTGCCTGTCTTAATTTTGTTGTATTTTGACTGCGGGCCCTCAAGAATCTGGTGAATGTTTTATTTTTAAGAAGTCTGATTGTAGCTCTTATTTTCTAGGAGATTTGGTTGCTAGTAGGAAACCTATGTTTGCCCTCCTCTGATTTGTCTTTTGAATTTCATATTTGGTTGTTTTAAATTCGATCATACCTTTTGCTGGGTGAGTTCTACCACCCCAATTTTAGAAGGCCGGATGTTTCTATTGGGTGTGAGGGATTCCTTCTTTTATGCTTTTCTTTTCGTTTTTAGTATCTAAGGTCTCTTACTTATATGTACTCTACCTTTTATTGAGAGACATTCTCTTTTCTCCCTTAGTCTTGACAGTTCACTTTCAAAAGTTGTATGGCTCCGATGCAAATCATCAACAAGAAAATGTGCTTGAACTTCTAAAGGCATTGATAAAAGAGTATGAGGAGAAATATATGGATGCAACTTTAGTTGAACAAGTTGGCGATTCTTCCATTGGTCATTCTACTAATGTCCTTGGGGATGAGGATGAAGCTGAATTTGAACAATATAAGCATGACTGTGAAGAAGCTATAGGTTTGAACAAATCAAAGTTAGAGAAATATATAGATGAAAAAGTTGAAGATAATCATCCTGACTTTAATATTTTGGCATGGTGGAAAGGAAATAAAGGGAAGTATTCGATTTTGGCTAGAATTGCCCAAGACATCATAGTCATTCCTATGTCTACGGTTGCGTTTGAGTCTATTTTTAGTATTGGGGGTAGATTCTTGAGCCCACATCGTAGAAGATTGCATCCGGATACGTTGGAAGCATTGATGTGTGCACAAAATTGGATATGAGCTCCACTTCGAGGTATGAAAGTAATTATAAATTTAAGGGAAATTTATCATTTTCAGCCAAATAAAAAGAGAATTTTTGTTTTTACCTAATATTTTATACAAATTTGTTTTTAACATCTCAAACAAATTATTTCCATTGTATACCCAAGATTACTAAATTATCCTTCAAATTAAAATCACTCAATTACCCTAAGCGAAATTACCAAAATAGCCTTCTTCTTCCTCGTACTTCCTCATAGCATCCAAACCTCTATTCTCTTTCTCTTTACTCTATTCATAGTTTTTGTTCTCTTCCATTCACCATTATAGCCGAAAGTCAAACCTCCTAGTAAGGGATTCTTCATTGGAGCTTCTTTATCCACTGAAGGTTTTTGATCCATTCAAGTGTGATATGTTTTGAAGTTTCTTCTTTCATTTCAAGTGATTTGAGTTTCGAAGGTAATGTATGTGTTTTTGTTGGTTGGTTTTTAGGTTATTTTGTTCAAATTGTAAGCTAAAGGATTTAAAAGTGATTTGGTTGTGATATATGGCATCCGAAAGATAGATTTGTAGATTTACAGTTTTTGCAAAAACTACGACGAAATCGGTTTTTAAATTAACTAAAAAATTGATTTCGGTTTTTACAGAGGTGTAAAACCGATTTGTCTCTTTTGATAGGTTTTCATGCCACTAGAAAACCGAAATCGGTTTTTCATGTATATGAAAAACCGATTTGAGCAATTTTTGATGTTTTTTATATTTGTTATATTTTGGATGCGGGGTATTAAATTTTAGTGTTATATGTGGTTAGATATGATCGTAGGCAGTGTTAGCATAATTGTGATATATCTTGTGTTTTTAATGGTGGACATTGATTTATAATGTTAGATTTTGTTATATATGATTGTACTCTGTAAATATATGATTGTATTCTAGTGAGACTAATTAAATATTCTTTGAATGTTATAGGAATGGCTCACGAAACGATCATAATCAACTTTGATGGAGAGTGGAATGGATATAACTATGTTAAGGGTGAGTCGATCATGTGTGAGGTCTCCAAAGATAGCAGTTTTTCATCGTTGGTGGATCTTGTGTATAGAGAGGCTAGCATTGATAGAAGAAGGTGGGATATTCGTATATATTATTTACTACAAAGTATGACAAATGACTAAGTGAAAAAAATACGTATCATGTCCGATCTTGGTGTGGTTGGTTTGATGGCGGTGAAAAATATTGATGTTAGAGAGATTTATATTGATAAGGTTGTAAGAGATTTTGGAGCTGGAGTTAGTAGGCATATCGTTCGTCCAAATGTCACCGACTCAATACCAGACACAAGACATGAGATGCCAAATAGTAATAGACCTGTAGATCCGTATATGGTTCAAAGTCAATTTTATCTTACTTCAGGTGTTGGTAGCAATCAGGTTGATGCTTCGGTCACCCCATTTACATCTATGGAAAGTCCTATTCATGACATTAATGATGATTACATAAATGATGTTAGTGATGATGAAGAGCAAGACACAGATGATAATGGTGATGGGACAGGGGATAGTGATGAAGAGGAAACTGGAGATAGTGATGAAGAGGAAGTTGGATTTAATGATGTCGTCGAGGATGAAGGATTTCCAAAAATAAGATTTTCGGGTTTATAATTTCAGAACAATCCTTCACAACCATACTGGATTGTTCCTTGTGTAGAACTGGGCGACATTGAGGCTACTTCAAGCGCTGTGTCAACCGTCTATCAACGTGGTACTTTATATTAAGGTGCATTCTTTGATTGTAAACAAGAAATGTGTACAACTATTGGAGAATATGCTCTGAAATCCAAGTTTGAATATCGTGTTAGACGCTTAGACGCGAAACGATTTGAAGCTGGTTACAAGGATAAGAGTTGTAGCTTTATAGTTCGTGCAAGATGCAGAAAGGGTTGTTCGATGTGGTTTGTGTTGAAGTATGTGGCGAAACAGACATGTCGTCAGGTAGCCATGGAATCACATATGAAAAGTGTGAATGCTATTGTCATTGGAAAATTATATGCGGGAAAGGTTGGGAGAGATATTTATACACCTAATCGTTTGATCGGAGAAATGCTAGAGCAATATGGTGTGCAGATCTTGTACAGTAAAGCTTGGAAGACTTTACAATATGCAAAAAAAACTAGCATATGGACAAGCAGATGAGTCATATCAACAACTTCCGTCGTACTTTGAAATGTTAAAAGTATCAAACCCCGGCACCATGACGGCAATTGAGAGGGATGAAAACAACCGGTTCTTGTATTCGTTTGTTGCACTTGGAGCTTGTATTGAGGGTTTTCGATCTTACATGAGATCGGTTGTTGCTATTGATGTCACTCATTTGAAAGGTGAATACAAATGGGTGATTTTTTTTGCTGCCTGCAAAGATGGGTCGAAGATGATTTATCTCATCGCTTTTGGATTTGCTGATAAAGAGTTAAATCATTCATGGATTTTGTTTTTAAATAGATTACGAGAGGCGATCGGTGTGTCAGACGATTTGCTTATCGTATCCAATCGTCACAAAAGCATATCGAATGAGATGAGTGTAGTTTTTCCTGAAGTCCCACACATATTGTGTTTTTTCCTCCCGTGGCAAAACTTTAAGCAACATTGTAAAAAGTATTCGAATGTGATGGAAAAAGCATTTTACAGTACAGCATACAGTCATGTGCCATATGACTGCGATAGAATGTTGGAAGAAATTCGGGCTTTGCATCCGAAATCACATGAAACTTTGATTAAGGTTGGGGTAAGCAGGTGGTCACGAGCATATTGTCCAAATAGAAGATATGACATGATGACCACTAATTGCAGAATCACTCAACAATTGCATGATGCAAGCATGTCGTTTGCCAATAACTACTGCACATGAATATGTACGAAATGTGTTAGAAAGATGGTTTAATAATATACGTGGTGCTCTGAAAAACTGACGACTTTTGTTACCACGGCTGCGTACGATCGAATCATGTTGGCCAAAAATTTATCTACAGAAGGTACTGCACATTCTATTACAGAACCGATCACATACAGTGTTCTACATCCTAGCAAAGGCGATGTGATGGTTAATATTGAAACGAGCACATGCACTTGATTGCAGTGGAACTTAGATCAGTTACCATGTATTCATGCATGTGTTGTAGTCAAGTATCATAATTGTACGTTGTTAATTTCTATATTTAATGTCATATCATATTTTTACACTTAAATAAAAATTTATGATACATGTCAGGTTTAAAGGCATCGGTTGTGATACACTTTGTAGTCATTACTATAGCACAGAGTGGTTGAAAGCTGCATATACACGTCCGATCAATCCCGTTCCTAAATTGTTTGATTGGAATGTTTTCCGCGAAAGTTAGAAGCATGATTGTACTACCATCTGTAGGAAAAAGACAAGCAGGTAGGCCGAAAGAGGTTCGGATTCCTTCAGTTGGGGGAGCTCGTCGAACTAAACAGTGTGAAAAATGTGGTCAGAGGGGACATAACCGTCTTCGTTGTCCTAGCCCCCCAACATCCTTTAGTGGAGGGACGAGCGTAGCCATAAGTGCAAAAGCCCAAACTAGCGAAGCCGCTACTGTAGAAGTTGGAACAAGTGCAAATGCTCATGCAAATACTATGCCCTAACGAAGATGTCGCCTCTGTCATGAGACTGGACACAACCAACGTCGATGCCCGCAACGGTTTCCTACTCCTAATCAAATGATAGGTAATGTTCCAAACATTGATGATTAGACACATTAATTAATTCAAGCTTTTATTTTAATAATATGTATTATGTTATTTTTTTAAATGAATTAAATTACTCAAATTATGTGATGAAGTGATACTCATACTCGAATAGTAGTAAACCATACAGGGAGAAGTTTGTTAAATGTTTTTTTTTTAAAAAAATTATAAATAATTCACATTTATAGAATAATGAAGTGAAGTAATTGACATCAAAACGGAAAAATGGGTAAAAATTGGACAAACAAAATAATCGATTTTTCATTATTTTTAAGAAACTGAAATCGGTTTTAATGTGGGCTTAATATTTTAAGGAAAAAGAGGTAAAAATTGGTGAAACAAACTGATTTCGGTTTTTCATTATTGATAAAAAACTGAAATCGGTTTTTAATATCTCATAAAAACCGGCAATGATTTTTACCCTCCTTTTTCCTCTGATCGGTTTTTCATTAATAGGCGAAATCAATTTCGGTTTTTAAGCCCACTTAAAAAATCGATCTTTGTCTTTTTTGCATTCATCCCCTTCTGATGGCTTTTGGTGGGCAACAAATGACCCTGAATTACTTAAATTTAAATAATTACAGTAAAATTGGGTAAATAACTTACATAATAACTCTATATGGTGAAGTTGAAGTTAAACATGATATTAGGTGATAACATTTCACATTATACAAATCTACAAGAGATTCATCTAACCATGTTTTATTGTTATATTAGTCCATCCTGAAATGCAACATTAATTCTATGGTTTTTGGTGTATTTTGATTACTGAAACCGAAAATTTGAAGGGAAAAGGGGTCAAAATCTCTCAAAATGACATGATCGGTTTTTCATTATGGTTAAGAAACCGCAATCGGTTTTCCATATACCTTAAAAACCGATGTATTATTTATCCCAACTTTTTCGTCTGATCGGTTTTTCAGGTGTATGAGAAACCGAGTTTGATTTTTAAACAATCATGAAAAACCGATCATTGTTTATTTTTTCTTTTTGAATATTATTGAATAATACTATATATCTTAATCACTACAATTAGGTTTGAGGTCATATATATATATGATTATTTTTCTCTATTTAGTAGCCATGTCTCATATATTATTCAAAATTCACATTTCATTATCAATTATTAACTTTATGTATAATATAAGCTAGGTTATATAATAATATATCTTGATTAATTTTAGTCCAATCAATTATTAACTTTATGTATAATATAAGCTAGGTTATATATAATATATCTTGATTAATTTTAGTCCAATCAATTATTAACTTTATGTATAATATAAGCTAGGTTATATATTAATATATCTTGATTAATTTTAGTCCAATCAATTATTAACTTTATGTATAATATAAGCTAGGTTATATATTAATATATCTTGATTAATTTTAGTCCAATCAATTATTAACTTTATGTATAATATAAGCTAGGTTATATATTAATATATCTTGATTAATTTTAGTCCAATCAATTATTAACTTTATGTATAATATAAGCTAGGTTATATAATACTATATCTTAATTAATTTTAGTCCAATCAATTATTAACTTTATGTGTAATATAAGCTAGGTTATATATTAATATATCTTAATTAATTTTAGTCCAATCAATTATTAACTTTATGTATAATATAAGCTAGGTTATATATTAATATATCTTGATTAATTTTAGTCCAATCAATTATTAACTTTATGTATAATATAAGCTAGGTTATATATTAATATATCTTGATTAATTTTAGTCCAATCAATTATTAACTTTATGTATAATATAAGCTAGGTTATATATTAATATATCTTGATTAATTTTAGTCCAATCAATTATTAACTTTATGTATAATATAAGCTAGGTTATATAATAAGATACTATCTAAATGAATGAATAATTAATAAAAATAAAATAAATACAATTACTTATATACAATCTGTCCATCAGAGTCTACTATCCATTTTCCAAATTTATTTACTTTATACAATGGTATCGAAAAAGTATACAGATCCCTTGCAATCTCTGCCCTCAGTGTAATGACATCTGCAACCTGATTAGGTCGTCTTGATTTCCATGTAGTCTCGGTTGATTGTAAGAAATCACGTATATACATGGCCACATATGCTCCACAGCTTGTCCTGTATCAGTAACAAATTGATTAAATGATGTTATCATACCATTAAAATATAAAATAAAGTATAGTCATATATAAATTTGGAATTAAGTTACAAATTTACTCACCCATCAGGTTGTTGAGGCACAACCGATCTATCTAGATGTTTAACTGTCCATCGCTCATCCACAGGTGGCATCTCTGTTTGGGTCCTCTTATAAAATCCCACGAACCGCAATAAAATGGGCATAAAAGATACCAGTGGCTTAAGTGGCTCAATGCGGACAGCTAAGTCAGTATGTGCAAGAAAATCATATATTAATATCTTCTTCTGTCTCAGGCACACCTGACAAAGGACCTAGTGACTTTGATCTAGGTTACATGGCAGAAACACCTACAGTTTGAAGACATCAGTGATATAAGACTAATTTAAATATTTAAATGATCAAATTATAACTTTTAATTTTTCGAATGACACTCACATTTTCAACTTCCCACTATGGTACTAATGAGTCTAACTTGCCAGAACCGAATGATAGCCACTCTGACGGTACATCGGCTGTAACCAGATCAAATGTTTTTCTTTCGAGGACGTATTGCTCTCTATAGTATAATGTCATCAATGCCTGCAAGATAAAAAATTAAACATGTTATTTAACTTAAAGGACACATGACGATAAATTATAGCGGCATAACTGATTGAAATTTAAACACTCACAAATAAAGAGCTCCCATGAACCACATATCTAGTGTCCTCAACCTCATTCCACTTCTTTCGTAAACACATCAAATAAGAATCGATGTGCTCTGAAGTCAACCATCTGTTCTCATCCTCAATGATTTGCAATGTGTCTGGTATCACGCACCACTGACAACGATAAACCGTATGCCTAAAATAAAAGAAAAAAAAAACATTGGTAAAATTTTTTATAATAGCAACCAACATAAAAATATAAGATTGCTTATTATCAAAACCTGAGGTCCAACGACGTGGAAGCTTTGTATTCAATGTAAACAGCCTTTACGGGATCTACAGACTCTGCTACCTCTTCGACCTGCATTTGGGGCACTTTTTTTTCTTTTTTGGCTGTCCAGGATCAGTGTATGGTGTCTGCAAACATGCCGTTGGCTTCGTCTTTCGTTTGCCCCGCTCCTAGATGACCTCATCATGCAACTGTAAGCAAATCAAAACCATCAATTAAACATTTAGAATTATAAATCAAACTGTAACACAATTAAAATACCATACGTACCTGGTCATCACCACGTTCAGCATCTGTATATGATAGACCTCCTGATACCTGTTGGGAGTGGTGGATTTCCTGATCCTCTTGTTGGAGGGGTGATTGATGGACCTCCTGCTCCTCCTGATGGATGGCTGTCTGGTCAATATGGATAGACGACTGATGGACTACCTCATCATCATGGCCAGGTGACTGATGGACCACCTCATCCTCATATGATGGTGGTGGTGGTGGTGGTGGTGGGCTATAGATATGGTCATCGGGGACAAAGCTCCCATCATCATCATCATCATCATCATTGTCATCATCGTCGTCGTCATCCATAGGAATTTTTAAATATTCTTCTACCCGTCTCAGCCTTCTATCCATCTTACTTACTTTCTTGTAGGTTGCCTTCTGTAAACCCATAAGGTACTCAAACAACTGCTTCACCTACATATTTAAAGTGTACACAATTGTAAAAAAAAATTTCGACAAAGTCTTTCTTATTTTTTGAGTATCTAGGGAAATATAACCTGCATATTTAAAATTACACTTCGTCTATCATTTTAAAGACTCCGTCTCTCTATCCCACTTCATATGATTATACAACATGTCCACAACTTTTCCATTTACTCAAATGCACATTCACTTAACAATGAAATTAAAAAAAAAAAAAAAGATTAAGATTCGTACCTCATAATGTACTGTTCGTACATCATGCGACTTTTTTGTTCGTAACTCTGTAAAGCTATCCTCTGATTCGACCTGTACACTTGGGATTTCTTTATGCTGCTTCTCATCCTCCTTTGCAAACTCATCAACCTCATCATCACCCCTTTCATCCTCCACTTGCTGATCATCATCACCTCGTGCATCATCATCCTCACTCCCTCTTCGCCAACCAAATGCTTCAGATTGAAAGATGTCCAATAATTCATCTCTTTTTCGGCATCAGTAGGCTCAAGGGTTTGTGCAATACCAACTATCTGCAATATACATATATAAATAGTTAGTCATATTATTATTAAGGATGGTTAAAACAAAAAAAAATGAAGGAAACCAATTTCAATTAAGTTCACTACTTACAGGGGAAAAATGATTCAGGTTGGTTATGCCTTTCGGGGTCCTCTTCAGTGTCCGTCTACTACACCTTGGCAGTTCATTTTGCAAGGACTAATTATCTTTCGCTATCTTCTCTCGTAAGACCGGGAATATTTTCACCAACCACCACTATAATTTGATTAAACAAATAACAAACATATAGTTAGTGTATAGATATATAAAATCTTATATATCAACCATATTAAAAGGAAATTATAATTAATTATTTACCATATTAGGTATACCTAAAATGCCGGAATATAACCATAAAGATTAATGGTATTCGATGGGTTTTTCACCCGCTCTTCATTAATCGTCATATGGAGACAATGGATCAGCATACTATAGCTCAATGTACCCCAAGGGAACGCCTTCCATACCTCTGCATTCTCTATCATGACCCACATAAAGTGACCAATGCTAGCCCTATCATCCTGACCCATGAAGAGATGAAAAGCGATCCCTACATTTGCTAACTTCAATAGTGAAACGCCCCAATCCGGACCGCCACTAGGCTCCTATCCGAATGGTACGTCCGGGCACCCCAACGAATTCCTCTAAGCCCATCTTGATGGGAAAAAGGCATTCGAGGAGTGAACCCTCTCAACTGAAAACTTAACTTTAGCGGAAGCAAAATCTTTTAAATCTAAAGTTGAAATGGTTTGGGTTGGTTTAACACTATTTATTTGGTCATTTTTAAAACTAAAAACCGGCAGCATAACGGCTGTAATTTGGATAAACCAAAAACCTGGAAATCAATTTAAACACTTCAAACTATAATCATATCCAACCCAACTTCTCACAAATTCAGTTTATCAACATAATCACAAAAATTTAAAAGCTTCAAAGACAAATATAAACATGAAATTTTTTAAATCCAGTAAGCTTGATTTTTCAAGCATAAAATGATGCTCTTTTACACAATTCAAAGGATATCACTCTTTTGATGCAAAATATACAAAATATATGCAATATAAAACTCAAAATATGCTGAATACATTATTCAATATGCAACTGCCAGTAATTTCGCCCACTTGAATGCGAAGGAGGGAGGCTTCAATTGTCTTCACCCACACGAGTACCTGAGGAGGTTTTTAGAAACAATTTGAAAAGTGAGCTATAAAGCTCAGTGAGTGCAATAATTTATAAACTTAGCTTTTCTTTTCAAAAATTTCCTCCTTAGAAAACTTTTGTAAAAGTTTCTATTTCTTAAACATTTAAAGCTTAAATCTCATTCAATTGCATAGCATTAATATAAACAATTTATAATAAACTTGTAAAGTATAAATCTGAACATACTTGCAAATAACTGAACTTTCTAAAGCACCATTCGTATCCCTAATCTCTGGACCACACGGCGACTTAGCTAAGGCCGCAAGTGTGGTAGGTCACAAGGCGATGTATCTGACATCCACCGCAACCAACTCTCTGAGACCTCTCAGCAACTACGTGCGGAATGCTGCATCGCTAACCGTAGTGCGAGACCATATTCCACAAAGTAGGGGCGACACACTCACTCATAACTCTAACCACACAGTTAGTGACTCAATTCCCCTAACCCTTGCCTTACTAAGTGGAATATACCGTACGGGTCTGAACTCGATAAACTGGTGGGTACTTATGGCCTTTGAAAACTTGTTTTTCTCTAATGCTATGCTTACAAATCTTTATTCTTGGTGCACAAGCACAAAAGCTTTAACTTGAAAGCTTTAAACTGGAGTCCTTGGACTCGTTTACTTTCTTAGTGCACAAGCACAAAAGCTTTAACTTGAAAGCTTTAAACTGGAGTCCTTGGACTCGTTTACTTTACAAATACAATATATGTATTTAAATACAAGAACTTATACATGCAAAAGCATAAATCTAACTTATCAATGCAAAAGCATAAAATCACTTTTGAAAACCTTTTTGAAAGTGCACTCACCTTAAACTTAAGCTTAATTTGGATGAGTTTCAAACGTCCTCTCGTGATCTGGTATGATGCTCTTCACCTACACAACACATATATACATAAAATTACGTTTGCGTCAACTTCTGGAAACTCGAAATAATAAAAATTACGTAATCGCGCCTAAATGACCCTTTTTAGGCGTAACTCTCCATTTTTGGTTTCTTAATTTAATCTTTGACTTTTATTAATCCAAATACGCCTAATTAAACTCATTAGGGTCATCCAAACTCTCAACGGACGCCATATGGGCCAATTTACCAAATTGCCCTTCGAACTAGTTTAGTGCGCGTTTTGGTTTCTCTCTAATTCTTTGGTTTTCTAATCTCCCAATAAGCTTAAATCCACTTATTTTTCAACTCATTATCACTCAAAAACAACCAACAAAAAAATCATAATGAAATCAATTTTGAACCAACTTAAATCACCAACGAAATCATAAATTTCAAACTTAAATAACTCACCCATTTTTCGTTCGCGTTAACTACGCTTTGGGGTTGATTTTTGGGTGGTTTTGGACTGGTTTTTATGTCAGATCTGGGCTGAAATGAACTGATTTTTCCTTCCTCTTTCTCCTCCTCTCTTCCCCTCTCTCTTTCCTTCTCAGTTCACTGCAATTCACGGCTGAAATCACTGCCGTTCTGCTGTCTCTGTCGCGCGGGTGGAGGGCTGTTTTCAAGCTGAAAATCAGCTCAGATCCAGCTGAAATGGAGAAGAATCAGCTGGGTTTTGCACGCAGGACTGCAGGTGACTGGACAGCAGCTCGCCGTGGTCTTCTTCCTCGCCGATCAGCTCTGAATCGCGGCTGTTCTGCTCGGTTTTCAGCGCTGGATCGCGGCTGGTTTCTGCTCGACTTTGCGGCTGCTGCACGGCGATGTCTGCACGGCGACCACGGCGGCTGGTCAGCTGCTCGGGCTGGTCGGCGGTGAGACCCCCTTCTTCTTCTTCTTCTTCTTCTTTCTTCTTTCTTCTTTTCTTCCTTCTTTTCTTTCTTCTTTCTTTCTTCTCCGCGAGAGAGAGCTGCGGTCTGTTTTTATTGATTTATTTATTTATTTTCAAAGTCAACTCATCATTAATTGGCTTCTAATTTCCTCCTCAAAACTCTCAATAATTGCACTTACGCCCTAGAAAATCTCATTCTTCTCCCTTAACTTTTAACTAAATCATACAATGACCACAATTTTAAAATTTTATTTTTAACTTAGTCCCTTATTTCCTTAAACATTTACTCGATTTCATTCACCATTTTATCTTTCCATTTAATCTCCAATTGAGTTTAAATCAAATCTTATGAGTTCTTTATGACCTTAATTCTTTCCATAAACCATTTAGGGTCTCAAATAAATACTTACGGACTATTCCTGAGTAATCCGTACAATATAAAAATAGAGGGTTTACAAATAGATCCTCATCATTTAAAACATCTTCACCCGTACGACCCTAACGTGCTGTATGGCTGGGGACACTTGGCGACACTCCACTAAACAATCGCCATAAGATACTCTTTTCGTCATTCTGCACTGTATTAAAGATTTCTCGATCTACACCCCCAAAAGGAAGTCTTATCACCAATAAAAACTCTTGTTTCCCAAACCTATATGTTCTTCCTCCGATTTCAAACCACATTTCATCATGCCGCCCACCAGGGACCTCCACCTCTCTAACAAGAAACCATAATATCACTGAAGCAGCTGTTGTATTGTTGCTACTTATCTCTAAAATATGTCCGAATGGACACTCTCTTATGAACCGGTCGTATAAGCCTCGTCTAGTAATAACCGCAATGATTTTACCAAGCCATTTTTGCCCAATATGTGTATTGCCGCTCGAATTCTTGCTAATTGTTTGTAAACTATATTTGTACTTGAAATTCATCTGTAAAAAACAAACAAAAACACCAAATGATTAGTATTTAATTGTGAACAAATAAAATCAGTTTTTAACTACGTGTGAAAAACTGGTCAATATCATTGATCGATTTTTCACCATGGGTGGAAAACCGATCAATGATCACTGATATTGATCGATTTTTAACCAAGTGTGAAACAATGGTACCATCGGTTTTTCATTTCGGTTTTAATGTCATTGCTCGGTTTTGAAGTTCGGTTATTCACAAACTAACCGGTTTTCCACGTCGGATTTTCAGATCATGATCTGTGTTCCATCGGTTTTTCACTTCGATTTTTCATTTTATGATCGGTTATTCACTTCGGTTTTTCACACTACAGCCAGTTTGTTGAAACCAAAGTGAAAAACTGAAATGCAAAACCGGAGTGAATAGCTGAAGTCGAAAACCGAAGTCAACAACCGATTGTAAAAAACGAATTGTGAAAAATCGATGGTGAAAAACCGATTTGAAAAATCAACGACGCTGCGATAATCGTTTTCAACACAAATACAATACAATCGGCCATTTTCAACACAAATGCAACCAAATCTAACCTATTCTAATCTAATTATCATAACCTAACACAAATCCAACCAAATATAATCATCATAACACATAAAACATCTCAAATTTGCAAAACAAAATTAAAAAAATCCCTAACATGGTAGATTCAAGTACCTTGCCAAATTGAGATGGTCGTCGGCGGTCGAAAATGGTCTGCCAAGGTCAACAACGGCGAGAGAATGGCCGGAAACGGTCGAACAACTGGTCGGGTCTTGGAAAGGATAGATCGGGTACGGGTCGCACAGTGTGGGTCGAGTTTTGATGGGCAATCGGTGATGAAAAATAACTTTCCACCGATTTCTTACAAATATATAGGCAGGGGCTATTTTGTAATTACATATTTTGGTTTTTTAATTTTTTTCAAAATTAAGGGCTTATATGTAATTATGTGTAAGGGCATTATGGGTAATTTAGGTATATAATGAAATTAATTTGTTTGAGGGGTTAAATTCATTTTGTTTAAAAATTGTGGGTAAAAACAAAAATCGTTATTTTAAATTGGGTATTTTTGGTAATTTTCACTAAATTTAATTACATTATGTATATTATTCGTACTCATCAATTTAATTTTTAATTTTTCACTTAATTTGTTCTATTAGGTGGCATTTCGGAAGAAGAAATATATCATAAACAAGATGAAGAAGAGTCATCATCGTCTTGATTTTATTTTTTATATTTATATTTATATTTTTTTGTTATTTGTGAATGTAAATTAAGGATAAATTTTAACTTGAAATTTTATTTGTTTAATTTTGATTATGTCATGTATTTTGTAAAATCTAACAAGATGATTATAGAATGAATTATGTGATATGAAATTAGTTTAATTTGATTTAGTAAAAAAAAAAAATTGTTTTTTTTTTTCAAAAATCATGTTGGGATCTTGGATATTATAGTCCATAAATATTTTTTTTAGAAAATTTTGAATTTTTTTTTTGGAAAAAAATGAGTCGACCTGATTTGACTGGATCAACTCGATTAAATCTGGATCTAACCCGTTGACCCGGTCAAATTCGGGTCTGAAGAGACCCACAAAATATGCCTGTCGGGTCTGGAACCATACTTTCAAATTAATTTGAAGGTATGGATAGAGTTTAGACCCTCAAAAAAATAAGAGGGTTCAATGTGGGTCTGGGCCTGGTGGGGGTCCAGACCCACATTTTACCAACCTTACGAGAAGCAAACGTTTGATACGTCCTTGCAACTCTGGCTGGACCATCTAACAGACTTAGCCTTTGATTTGGCGGACATACTCGATGAGTTTGAAACTAGAAATTTGTAGCAAGGGTTGATGAACAACCCTTCATGCTTCAAGTATAAGGTACGATGTCTTTTCTCTTCGTTTAATGTAAGAATGGATTCCAAATTCAAAGAGATATCTGCTAGATTGGAGGATATGTTGAAACAGAAACAGATCCTTCAATTGAGAGAAATTATTGTTCATGAGAGGAAAGTGGTTAGCTATTAGAGACTACCATCCTCATCATTGGTGGAACCTAATGTTTTAGGTAAAATTTTTGTTCAATGATAATAATCTGGGTGGTGGTGGTGATGATGTTGGTGTGATTCCCATATGTGGTATGGGTGGTATAGGTACAACAACTCTTGCTCAATTTGTTTACAATGATGAGACAATTACTTATGGTTTCGATTTGAAAGAATGGGTTTATGTTTCCGAAGATTTTGATGTTATAAGGATAACTAAACTGATTTTGCAGGCAATCTGTTATGAAACTTATGGTGTTAGTGAATTGAACAAGCTTCAAGAAATGTTGGAAGAGCGGTTGCGTGGAAAGAAATTTCTACTTGTTTTGGATGATGTTTGGAATAAGAATTATGAGAATAGGTGTGTTTTAAGAAAACCCTTTATGAGAGTGGACTCTCGAAGCAAAATAATTGTAACAACTTGTAATGAAGTGGTTGGATCAATTAAGATTAAGTGCTTATCTGAATCAATTAGTAATCCTATTAATTTAGAGACATTGCGATTATGTGGTTGCTCAGAATTAACAAAGTTACCTTCAGGCGTCAATTGTTTAATCCACCTGCATTGCCTTGATATTAGAGATACAAACTGTTTGCTAGAGATGCCACCAGGAATTGGTAATTTAACTAGTTTCTGAGTATTGACCAAATATACCGTGGGATAAGCTGATGCCTCAGTCTTAGAGAGTTAAAAGACTTGTGTATTCAAGAGGAGCTTTCCATTTATGGGTTGGGTAATGTGGGTGATATAGTAGATGCAAGGGTTGCCAATCTAATTAAGGAGAAATCTGACCTTGATGAACTGGCCATGGAATGGAGTGAGAACATAAATAATTCGCAGAATAAGCAGATTGATATATCTGTGCTTGACTTCCTACGACCTGATAGTCGTCTTAACAAGCTTAGAATTTCACATTGTGGTGGAACCAAACTTCCACCATAGATCTGGCATCCCTCAATCACTGGTATGGTATGCTTAAACCTATGTAATTGTAGAAACATTGTGTTGCTTCCATCACTTGGGCTACTACTTGCACTTAGAGAGTTATGCATTGAATACATGGATGGAACAGAAAGAGTGGATGCCGAGTTTTATGGAGGAAGTGCTAAGCCTTTTCCTTCCTTGGAAATTCTGCAGTTCAAAACTATACTGAAGTGGGTGCACTGGTCTAATGACGGAGTTACTGGACCTTTTCCTTATCTCTGTCAGCTTGCCCTACATAAATACCCTGAGTTGGTAAAATTACCCGGCCAAATTCCTTCTGCCGTGAAGCTTACTGTTACTCAATGCCCAAATTTGATGTCACCTTTAACACTCACATGCCTTCTTGAATTAAATATTATAAAATGCAATGAGGTTATGCTCAGAAGCATTTCTGGCGTCTCCTCCCTGACAACTCTAAAGATCAGAGATTTTTCAGAGAGATGTCTGCCGGAAGGATTTCTGTGGTCTCAAGGATCTCCTAAACTTCAGACAGTTTCTAATTGCACTGAATCGAATTCATTGAGGCGCAGGGTTGAACCAGTCGATGTTAGTTTTTCTACTGCTGAAGGCTCTTCCCGGTCGATGTCATTGGTGAATCCAGATTCATTATGTTTTGGTAACCTGAAGAACATGCCACCTCAGCTGCACTGTTTCACTTCTCTCGAATATTTACTGAGTGAATCATTTCCAAATCTTGTGTCATTTCCAGATACAGCTTCTTTATCCATGCTCGGACATCTTGTGCTAAAAGATTGTCGAGCACTGAGGGCCTTACAGAAGAATATAATGATTTATTGTTGCAAAAGCAAGAGTTGTCTTGAAGAATTGGAGACTGAAAAGTGCCCATCTCTCAAATCCTTTCCTGGAGGCAAGTTACCTACCACGCTAAAAAGGTTGACAATTCAATTTTGTGAAAATATACAGTCCGTAGCTAAAGGAATTATGCCTGATGATAACAGCAGTTATATGTCACGGCTTGAGATCTTGAAGATCGTTGGTTGTCCGTCTCTTAAATGTTCTAACTCTGGCAAATTGCCCTATGGTCTTAAAATGCTAAAGCTTTCAGAATGCTCGAGGCTGGAAGAGACAATGATTGGGAATATTAAGAATAGTAAATTACTTGAATATACTGAAATCTCACATTGTGAAACCATTTCCAAATTACATGAGTCCCTGCACGGTCTGTCCCATCTTACTGAAATAGTTATAATTAATTGTCCCTATCTAATATATTTTCCAGAAACTGGACTGCCCATGTGTCTTCAACTTCTAAGGATTTGTGATTGTCCAAGACTTATATTTTTTGGCTGTTTGCCCCCGGATTTAACATCACTTGAGATTTGGTATTGTATGAATCTCCAGCATCCCATATCCGAGTTGGAATCTGCACGGATTGACTTCTCTTAAAGATCTCGGCATTTTAGGTGGCTGTGTTCGAGTTATACGTTCCTTCCAGAAAATGAATATATGCTTGCTGGAAATCTTATATCATTTTCTTTGTTTTGTCCTTACTAGCAGTCTTGTGAACTACAACAGTGATAATGACAATGCCAATCGCAATCATTCTCATGCAGAATTAGAAGGGTTTACACAGTGCATGCTTCAATCTCTTTATATACAGACTTTGTTATCTCTTAGCGTTATAGTTCTGAAACCCAGTTAAGCATAGTTATGTCAGACATGGCTATTTTCATAAAGAAACTTATCAGCAGTGATATTGAAAGACATTTGACGATTCCGGCTTCTGATGCTGCGAAATTCAATCGTTTCAACCACGGTCAAGACATTGAAATAGAGGTGGAAGAAGTTAATGGCAAGAAATACACCTTTCGTTGTTCACAACCTTTGTAGGGCTTGGGAATTACTATCTGGTGGGAAGCCTTTGTTAAAGATCATAAACTCCTAAAGGGTGATATAATCCAATTCTACAAGTAGTTAGATCAGTCACACAAGTGGAAACTTTGCTGAATCCAAGCATCTTATCAGGTGGGAAGCATTTTTCTTTTCAAAAATTTGTCTAAATGACATAACATATGAATTGTCAGTGTCATATTAATTATTATATTATTTCATGATTTATATAATATTAACAATTCATATGACATATCATTTGAGTATGGATTTCAATAAAAAAATTTGGATAGCTTATCACCACTCAAATAAATGAATAAACAAGAAGCTGTTGAATTAGTTTGTTACATTCTTCATTTGATTTTCAATTGAATGTTAACTTAAGAATCTCTAAATAATATGAGCTTATGATAAGTTATTATATGTGGTTGAAAATATTATGTCTTGGAATGAGCAATGAATTGATGATTCACGTTAGGCAACTCATATGCGATGAACTGAATATATTATGTAGTTGAATATCACATTAATTATTACATTATCTCATAATTTACATAATGTTGACAATTTATATGTCATATCATTTAAGTATGAATTTGAATAAAAAAATTGGGGTAGCATATCACCACTCAAATAAATAAATAAATAGCTATTGAATTAGTTTTTTACATTCTTCATTTGATTTTCAATTGAATGTTAACTTTAGAGTCTTTAAATAATATGAGCTTATGATAAGTTATTACATATGGTTGAATATATTATGTCTTGGAAGGAGCGATGAACTGATGATCCAAGTTGGGCAACCAGTACAAATCCAGGTCTTGCAACTTACTATTTCTAGTTATGCAACTACTACTGTAGGTAATGCAACTCATAGTCCACATCACGGAACTAAACAAAAATTTGCAACCTCATAATTTTTTATTTCCCCAGTATGTCTTAATTTATAGGCATAGAAAACTTATTCCACTGTTAAGTACTTACCTACCCATGTTAAGATGTCGATATGGATAGTTAATTATTTCCATCTTTTGAAAATATCCAATTTAGATACACTTGAATTGTTTGAGGTAGTTATTGATGAAATGTTATACATTCTCATTTTGGTCTAATGAACTGATATTCGAATTATTCATTTGAAAAAAAAAAAAAATTGATATTTGAATTATTTAGATCCATCAATAGTGCAAAATCTTATTTTAAAAAAATAAAAATTTTTAAAATAAAAATTTTTTTTGCATCTACACTATGGATGAATCTAAATATCTCTTAATATATATTTTATTTTTTTTTAAAAAAGATCTTCATATCTAGCATTTGGCCGACCATGAAGATCGAACCACGATCTAGGTTCCCAAGTAGTGGATTGACTAGCTGGGAACCTAGATCGTTGGACAATTATCTAGGAATCTAGATTGTAGTTTGATGATCTACGTTCAACCTAGATCGTCAATGACCTAGGTTGAACCCAAATAGAGTTCAACGATATGGGTTTATCCAAATCATTGTCCAACAATATGGGTTCTTAGATCATTAAACCATAATCTAAACCCATATTGTGTTTTGATCACCATGGTCGACCATTGGGAGCCGACCATGGAGATCTTTGAGTATCCATTTGGTGGAGATTTATCAAATTTTTTTTTTTTAAAAAAACAATAATAATAATTTTTTACTTCAATTTTCTTTTTTTAATTTGTTTGGTAAATTTTAATCTCTACCATCCTTCTTAGAGAAGAACGGTTTAAATAAAATTTTCTTAATTAATTTTTAAATATTATTTTTAATTAGTTTTTATCTCTATTGTCCATTTTTAAGATGAATATGGTAAAAATTCATTTTCTTTTTTTTTTCTTTAAATTATTTTAACTGAAATTAAAATAACCTACTAAAATGATGAAAGTAACTCTCCCTTAGTTAGTTTGCCTATGGTAGAGACCAAATTGATGGGTTTTTAAATTTTAGGGACCATGGAAGTCATTAATGCGTGCAAACCAGCTTTAAAAGGTGATAATTTTAAAATACTTAAAGACTAAAATGAAGTTTCTCCTCTAATTAGTGTATTTCTCATTTACATAAATGATAGGATTTCGAATCTCACATCTCACCCAACGATAGATCCAAAAATTTATTTGAGAAGGGACAAAATAATAAAACATAATACAATAATGTAAAGACTGATCAATAAATAATATAAACATATTTACTTGGCATATGAATGCATCAATCTTATGTATTATGTAAGTTGAACGAAATCACTATCCCCTATGGCTTACTAATAGAAAGCACTCACACAGTTTAGTACCATTTCAAGTTTGAGTTTTTACGTGCGTGCACACACACATACACAATTTTATATATATATATATATATGAAGTTGGGAATGGCCAGAATATTACTATTTACCACTAATAATAAGTATAACATAGTATATATGATTTAAATAAAATAATAATAATAATAATAATGATTGCATGGGAAATTTTATACCAAATGGAAACAAATCAATGGATTCAGAAAATATTACACACAAATTGTAATTAAAATACATTCTTAAAAATAAATAAATAAAACAATCTAAACAAGACAACACTACAACTTTTCTCATCAAGGCTTTATATCTTACTAGATATCCTCAGTGATTAAATCGAACTAGATTTGAGCTATTAAGGTTTACTAATCAGAAGTTGGTCAATCTAAATATTGGGTTATTAGGTTGTTGGATTGAGTCCACTCAAGATAACCAAAACCATGACCCGATCCAAGATCCAAAATCAAGTTTTTGATTTGATCAATTAACTGCTATGGTAGTTACTAGTAGTTATCACCACTTAGTATAAATACAAGATGTTATTTGGTTTTTATGGTTGGTGAAAAACCAATTTTCTATATGCATACAAACATACATACAAAACAAACACACAACATAGAAAAGAGAGAAAACAGTGAAAAAACAAGGTAAATCACACTGTGATTTGAGCTTCCTTTCTGTCTTTGGGATTAGAATCCGATTAGTTGAACAATTTGGAATCCAGAAGATTTTTCACTATGAGAAATGGATATGTTTTTTGATTTAATTTTTACAATTTTGATGAAGCATATACTACTATAATTGTTTTCACTAAAAGATATTATCAGTTACAAAGCAATTAAGAAGAATGTCATAGTTTAACAAAGAATAAATTGCATTAGCTTTCCCTATATTTAATAGATAAGGGAAGATTTTTAAGTTTTGTCCATAATTACAACATCCTCTCTTCCATTTAATGGTTAACTATTAGATTTAATGGTTGACCATGAAAAGACTAAAGTGCCCCTTGGTTGAAAAGAAAAAAAAAAAAAACTAAAAAGGGATCTCAACTGCCAATGGAGATTGGATCTTCTCCAAGAGGAAAGATTGATATCCCTTCGACAAGATCCAAGGAAAAGAATTTATGGGTTCTACACGTTGTGTATATATTAGTGCAATAAGATATAGTACTCATAAGTAAATACCTTTCAATAAATTACTTTAGGTTGGAATTGACCTATTTTGAATTAAGAGAACAATCAATGATAATATACTTTAGGTCGGAATTGACTTATTCTAAATTAAGAGAATAGTCAATGATAATACTTAAAGGGATAAACAACTATATTCAAGCATTTCAAAATCATTTCAATATATGTATGTTAATAGAATAAATCTCATATAATATGTACTCGATTTTCAAGCTGAGATATTATTTTGTTTTCACTCTCTTCTATTACATTTACCGACATTCAACATTCTTCAGGAATTTTGTTCAAAACCACAAGTCCTTAATTCAAGAATTAAATATTTTCGGTTTTGTGGTTTATTTTATTTTATTTTTTGCTTGAAAGAGTTGGATAAATGCAAATTAGAGAAGAGGATCTAGGTTGACGGCAATTTGGGGTAGTCAGGCAATTTGGAGAAAAGGATTTGTTGCTTGAAGCACTTAGGTTGGTGGATCTCTATCTTTTGATTTTTTTTTTTTTTAATTTCTCTTTAATTTTTTATTATCTTTTTCATATTTCTATTTTAAATTTAATTTAAAAAAATGCACCATCCATCTCATGTGATGGACGATAATGATAAAAGGATTTTTTTTTTTTTAATTTAATATAGATGTGAAAATCCATGATTGGTACAAAATAGATTTTTAGTTATATTTATATAAATTTTTTAATCTATAAGGCTCCATTTGGAGTGCAGGATCATATTAGGATCCAGAGTTTGGAGGAGCCATGTGTTTAGATAAAATCCAATCCCATGTCTTCATTAACCCCATAGCTGTGGGACTAATTAAACCCACGACATTAAATATATATATGTATATATATAATTGGAAAAAAAAAAATCTCTCGCGATCACCGGAGGAACCTGTTTGTTTCTATTTTCCTAATCAAGTTACTTGAGATTGAGTTGGGATTTTAGATTGGCATTTGTGATATTTTTTAAAGAACATGGAGAAGAAAAAGGCCATGAAAATGGGTTGTGGTGCATGAGATGAAAACAAGAGAGGTGTGTCGGTCGTTCATGGTGGAAAAGAAGTTATGGCGACCAAAAATAGAGAAGAAGAAGAAGAGAGTCTATCTTGAAGTTATCGAAAAAGAAGAAGAAGAGAGTCTATTTTGAAGTTACCGACTCAGACCTGACTCAGTCAACAACAGAGGTGGGTCCTTTGCTTGACAGCAAATGTGATAGAGAACCCATCTGCGGAGCATTCATATGAGTCGATTGGACGCTCTGGAGGAGGCCAAAACGGTAAGTGAGAGAGTTGGTGATGTGGTCGAAATGGGCATCCAAATCGGACCTGAGAGAGAGAAAGAATAGAGGGGAGAGAAGGACTGAGAGTGGAGCTCATCAGGTCAGAGGATTGTATTTATTAGAGGTGAGCACGGTTCGGTTTGGTTTGGGACAAAACCGAACCGAACTGAAAAAAATTTGATTTTCTAAATAGCAATCCGAACTGAACCAAATATAATGCATAAATCGAACTGAACCGAATCGATGTAATTCGGTTTGGTTAGATTCGGGCCATTCGGTTTGAGTCTTAAAAAAGAAAGAACCTAGTAGAGATTAAGAGAACTTAACCAATACAAGTTGAAATTTTAGGTATTAATTTTTGGGGGTTAATTTTCGACAAATACAAGTAGAGATTAAGAGAACTTGAACATCAACTTTTATAAAATCATTTAGCTTTTATAAACCAAAT
Organism: Nephelium lappaceum; assembly: GCA_021234005.1. Lineage (NCBI taxonomy): Eukaryota > Viridiplantae > Streptophyta > Magnoliopsida > Sapindales > Sapindaceae > Nephelium > Nephelium lappaceum. The sequence goes on along the minus strand of CM038000.1, from coordinate 9,137,833 downwards.
TTTTAAAATCAGCTTTACGTAAAATTATCTTTTACAAATCAAATTTTTGGAGGTTAATTCTCGGTTTTTATAAAATTAGCTTTTATAAACCAAAATTTTCAACAATAGAAATCACCAAAAATTTAGCTTCTAAGTTACTTTCTTTCTTTGCTATTATAATCAAAATAAGCACTTTAAATATTAAAAATGAAATTCCAAATATCTCAAGTAAATCTATGTACCTAGCGCACATTTCAAGAATAATATTGTAAGACTCCAATATGTTGCATACTGAATGTTGTTGATGCAATTTCTTAACAACAATAATTTGCAACATTAATCGCACTCTAACAGTATATAATATTTACCCTGTATATAAGCTATTGAAAGCAAAAGTAATCACACACCATTTTTTATACTATGGAAAAAAAAAAAATGGTTCGATTCGGTTTTTCAAACCAAAATCAAACCAAACCCAAAAGAATTCAGTTTTCTACACAAAAAACCAAACCGAACCGAATACAAGTGGAAGATCAATATTTTTTATTCGAACCGATTCATCGGTTTTGTTCGGTTCGGTTTCGGTTTTTATGCCTACCCTAGTATTTATATTTAAATATTAAATTTACTTATTTTAAAATCAAATATAAAATATAATTTTTTTATCCAATCTTATGCTATACCAAAAAATAGATAGTGTTATTTTTAATCTGATTTCAATTATGTCAAACACATCACAACACTAATTAATTCTATCAAATCCTATCAAATTCAATCGTATTCAATTCAGTTCCTTAATAATAATCTTATGTAATCTTGCGCACCAAACAGGGTCTAAATGATGATGTTGTAATAGATTATTGGTATAAATTTTTTTTTATATTTTTCAATTTGTAAATATTTTAATTGTCTTTTTTAATTTTGTTTTGTTTTGTTTTGTTTTAATTTAATTAAAAAATAAAAATGAAAGGATCAAGGTACTTGGTCTTTTTATGTTTTTATCATGGTTGACTTTTTTTTTTATCAAAATAATTAATTTAATAAATTTTTAAACGTCAGAAATAACAAAAATTAAAAATATATTAATGATTAAAAAAATAATACTTACGGTAAGTAGAGAACTAAGTGAAATTTTCTCTATATGTTAAATATCCAACAATCCGTTTTTAGTTCAAAGTTATTAATATCATTTCTTGGTGGAAGCGTGGGCTCTGAGCAACAGCAATTGACAAAGTGAACCGACCAAGCAAAGCCTGTAGCTGACATGACATATCAAAAAGCTTTTTGAATAGAGCAAGAAGATTCCGTCAAAAGATAATTATTACAAATCGAATCAAGTCAAGGAAAACGCGGTTAGGGCACGCGAAAGTAAGGCGTGCACTAATTCCAGTGGAAGATTTTTTAAGATGGCAAATTGCATAACGCGGAAGTTTGGTATAATTATATAAAAATGATAATATTTGAAGAACTCGCACCCATCACTTAAAGTTTTAAAAATTGTATAAATCTCCCTTATCGTTATATAGCAGTTAAGTGTCATTGGATAAAGATAATGTATCTTATAAAATATAATATACATTTTGATTTAATTTAATTAAAAAACAAAAAATTAAAATAAACAAAAAAAAAGATCTCTATGAAAGACCAAATCTTGGTCTCCAATTGGCGACGCGAAGTCTGTATTGTTGGAGACAACATCCCAACATGGAGACCCGTTGGTGTCCATTGTTAAAGATTCTAGTCTTCACCACCCATTAGTCGCCATAGAGGGAGACTTTCTCCAACGATGATGATTGAAACGAAGAGGTTTACAAATTCTGCGAGGATGATTGCAAGACATTTTTTTTTTTAATTTTTTAATTTTTTAATTAAATTAAAAAATGTATTACATTAATTTTATGTTTATAAAAATAAAATATTGACTTAATATTTGACTAGAAAGGTATTTTAGTCTTTTTGCATCTTTCACCGTTGACCGTGAGAATTTAAAAATTAAATATTGGACGCATTCCTCATAATATTCTGAGGTCCACACTGTCTTTTAATTATTTTGAACCATCTAAATGAAATATTCTATATTGTTTTTTTTTTTAAACAATGAAATATTCTATTATTATGGTTTGTTAATTTATACCTAAAAATATATATATTAATATCTTAAAAATAGAAATTAAATTTACAAACAGCCAATCAATGTGTTAATTCACTTATTTAGATTTATGTTTTTTTTTTTCCTTTTTATTCATTCCTTGATTGATTATGGATAATTTTTTTAATAAATTTATTATGGATATTAATTCACATCTGAAGTACATATGATAATACTATCCATAAATTATCAGACTAGAGGAATTTACACCCTAAATGCTTTGTACATTTTAGATTATTAAATATAAACATAATTTTTTTATTTTTTTTTAAGTATTGATATTAACTGAAGACTAAACAAAATCAAATTATGATGATATGATTCGGGAAGCAAATCCCAATGTGAGAGGGAGTAACCTACATTGGGTGGGAGAGTAGGCTACAGTGGTGGGGAAAAGATTCATATGGGGTGGGGTAGAATGCGGGAGGGGGAAGGATGGGTGTAGAAACCCATTATCTTGAGAAGATCATGTGTGGGCAGGAGCTCACAACTACGTTACAGCTTAATCCACACTTTTTTATTTTTTATTTTATTTTTTTACTTTTTATTTTTTATTTTTTTATAATTTTTTGATTTGGCGATGGAAAGTTCAAGAGAGAGAGTAAAAGCCACTGAGAAAAAGATAGAGTAAAAGCCACTGAGAAAAAAGATAGAGTAAAAGCTATGGAAGTAATCGGAGAAGCGTTTGTTTCAGGTATGGTGCGACTGCTGGTTGTTAAACTAAGTTCCTCTGATCTGCTCAAGTTCGCACATCAGGAGAAGGTTTCAAATGAATACAACAAGTTGGGAAACCTTATGCGGGAGATGCGGTCTTTGCTTCAAGATGCAGACGAGAAGCAAATGTCTGATGCATCCTTGCAACTCTGTCTGGACCAACTAAGAGACTTGGCCTATGATTTGGAGGACATACTTGATGAGTTTGCAACTAGAAATGTGCAGCGAAAGTTGATGAACAACCCTTCACGCTTCAACTACAAGGTACGGTCTTTTCTCTGTTCATTTGGGAATGGGTTTAATGTAAGAATGGGTTCCAAATTCAAAGAGATATCTGCTAGATTGGAGAACATGTTGGAACAGAAAGAGATCCTTCAATTGAGAGAAATTGTTGTTCATGGCAGGAAAACGTTTAGCTATCAGAAACTACCGTCCTCATCTTTGGTTGAACCTAATGTTTTAGGTAGAGAAAATGATAAAGAGGCAATCATAGAATTGTTGTTCAAAGCTGGTGGCGGTGGTGATGATGTTGGTGTGATTCCTATATGTGGAATGGGTGGTATCGGTAAAACAACTCTTGCTCAACTTGTTTACAATGATGAGACGGTTACTAATGATTTTGAATTGAAAGCGTGGGTTTATGTTTCCGAAGATTTTGATGTTGTAAGGATAACTAAATCGATTTTGCATGCAATCTGTAATGAAACTTATAATGTTAGTGATTTGAATGAGCTTCAGGTAACGTTGGAAGAGCGGTTGCGTGGAAAGAAATTTCTACTTGTTTTGGATGATGTTTGGCATAAGAATTATGAGAATTGGTGTGTTTTAAGAAAACCCTTTATGAGACCGGACTCTCGAAGCAAAATAATTGTAACAACTCGTAATGAAGATGTTGTATCAATTATGGGCTCAGATGCTACTTATCATCTGAAGTTGCTGTCTTATGAAGATTGTTTTTCTTTGTTTCAAAGACATGCACTCGGAAATAGATCTCTGCCTTCGGATCTTAGAGCGATCGGTGAAGGGATAGTGAAAAAGTGTAAGGGCTTGCCCTTAGCAGTAAAAACCATGGGAGGCTTGTTGCGGAACAAGTTGAATCCTCGTGATTGGGAAGCTGTATTAAATAGCAAGATATGGAATTTGCCAGAAGAAAGAAGTAATATTATTCCAGCTCTGAGGCTAAGCTACCACTTCCTTCCTTCCCATTTAAAGCGATTGTTTGCTTATTGCTCGATTTTTCCAAAGGATTACGAATTTGATAAGGATGAGTTGATTTTGCTATGGATGGCTGAGGGCTTTCTCCCACAACCACGAGTAAAGAAACAGGTGGAAGATGTAGGCCATGGTTGTTTTAACGAATTGTTGTCAAGGTCATTTTTTGAATGATCAAGTGGCAGACATTTTGTTATGCATGACCTCATTCATGATTTGGCTCAATATGTTGCCAGTGATATATGCTTTTGTATACAAAGTGAATTTGACAATGATAGGCCTGATAGTACTCTTTAAAGGATTCGTCACTTGGCTTTCACTTGTCGTTTGTATGATGTCTCTCAAAGATTCAAACACTGCTACAAAGTGAAATCTTTACGAACACTCTTAGCACTACCAATCCATCAATCACCTTGGACTGTATGTTGCTACCTAAGTGGAATTGTGTTGAGTGAGATGCTGAAAACATTTAGATGCTTAAGATCCCTCTGTTTGAGTGGTTATTATATTATAAATCTTCCAGATTCAATCGGTGATCTCAAGCATTTACGATATCTTAATTTGTCTTATACTAAGATTAAGTGCTTACTTGAATCGGTAAGTAATCTTGTTAATTTAGAGACATTGCGATTGCGTGGTTGCTCAGAATTGACAAAGTTACCTTCAGGCATCAGCTGTTTAATCCACCTGTATTGCCTTGATATTAGAGATACAAACTGTTTGCTAGAGATGCCGCCAGGAATTGGTAATTTAACTAGTCTCCGAGTATTGACCAAATATATCGTGGGAAAAGGTGATCAGCTCAGTCTTAGAGAGTTAAAAAGCTTGTGTCTTTGAGGGGAGCTTTCCATTTATGGGTTGGGTAATGTGGGCGATAAAGTAGATGCAAGGGTTGCCAATCTAAAAGAGAAATCTGACCTTGATGAATTGGCCATGGAATGGAGTGAGAACATAAATAATTCACAGAATAAACAGATTGATATGTCTGTGCTTGACTTCCTACGACCTCATAAGGGTCTTAAAAAGCTTAGAATTTCACATTATGGTGGAACAAAATTTCCACCATGGATAGGGCATCCCTCATTCACTGGTATGGTATGGTTAAACCTATGTAATTGTAGAAATATTGTGTCACTTCCATCACTTGGGCTACTACCTGCACTTAGAGAGTTGTGCATCGAACGCATGGACGGAATAGAAAGAGTGGAAGCTGAGTTTTATGGAGAAAGTGCTAAGCCTTTTCCTTCCTTGGAAATTCTGCAGTTCAAGAAAATGCTGAAGTGGGCGCACTGGTCTAATGACGGAGTTACTGAACCTTTTCCTCGTCTCCGTCAGCTTGCCCTACATAACTGCCCTAAGTTGCAGGTAAAATTACCCAGCCAAATTCCTTCTGTTTTGAAGCTTACTGTTAGTCAATGCCCAAGTTTGATGCCACCTATAACACTCACATGCCTTCGTGAATTAAATATTATAGAGTGCAATGAGGTTATGCTGAGAAGCATTTCTGGCCTCTCCTCCCTAACAACTCTAATGATTAGGGGTTTTCCAGAGTGTACATGTCTGCTGGAAGGATTTCTGTGGTTTCAAGGATCTCCTAAACTTCAGACAGTTTATAATTGCACTGAATCAAAATCATCAGGGGGGCAGAGGGTTGAACCAGTCGATGTTAGTTTTTCTACTGCTGAAGGCTATTCCCAGTCGATGTCTTTGGTGAATCCAGATTCATTATGTTTTGGTAACCTAAAGATGCCACCTCAACTGCACCATTTCACTTCTCTCAAATATTTACTGATTGAATCGTTCCCAAAACTTGTGTCATTTCCAGACACAGCTTCTGTATCCATGCTCAGACATCTTATACTAAAAGATTGTCGAGCACTGAGGGCCTTGCCGAAGAATATAATGAGTTGTCTTGAAGAACTGAAGATTGAAAAGTGCCATTCTCTCAAATCCTTTCCTGAAGGCAAGTTACCTACTGCGCTAAATAGGTTGACAATCCAATTTTGTAAAAATCTACAGTCCATACCTGAAGGACTTATGTGTGATGATAACAGCAGTTATATGTCACAGCTTGAGTTCTTGAAGATCGTTGATTGTCCATCTCTTAAATGTTCTACCTCTGGCAAATTGCCCTATGGTCTTAAAATGCTAAAGCTTTCAGAATGCTCATGGCTGGAACCTCTTACGGAGACAATGATTGGGAATATTGAGAATAGTAAATTACTTGAATATATTGAAATCTCACATTGTGAAACCATTTCAAATTATGTGAGTCCCTGCACAGTCTGTCCCATCTTACTGAAATAGTTATAATTAATTGTCCCAATCTAAAATCTTTTCCAGAAACTGGACTGCCCATGTCTCTCCAACGTCTAAAGATATGTGATTGTCCAAGTCTTCAGTCCTTTGGCTGTTTGCCCCCAAATTTAACATCACTTGAGATTTGGAATTGCATGAATCTCCAGCATCCCATATCCGAGTGGAATCTGCACGGATTGACTTCTCTTAAAGATTTCAGCATTTCTGGTGGATGTTTTCGAGATAATGAATATATGCTTCCAGCATCCCATATCCGAGTGGAATCTGCACGGATTGACTTCTCTTAAAGATTTCAGCATTTCTGGTGGATGTTTTCGAGATAATGAATAAATGCTTCCTGGAAATCTTATATCTCTTTGCATCTGCGGACTCGAAGATCTGGAAACTCTGTCCAGGGGACTCAATAATCTCACATTGCTCAGAGAGCTAGAGATAATTCATTGCATTAAGCTTTGCTCCTTGCCTTTAGAAGGTCTCCTTTCCTCTCTTGGACGACTCAGAATCTCAAACTGTCCTCTTTTGAGGAGAGAATGCTTCAAGTGGAGAGGACAAATTCCCTGCATACAGTTGGATGGCAAATGCATTTAGCAAACCGGTTTCAGTGGAAATACTATAATTCCTCTTGTACAGTTGCAAGCATTGAAGCCAATCCCTCTGGAGTTTCAATCAGGTAATGTAGTCTCCATGGATGACTTTTATTTTAACTTGATCTTTTACTTTTCCTTTATGGAATGTGATATTTCTGCTATACATGCAGGATGAGAAAGAACAGCAACAAATGAATTCCAAGGACATCCCAGCCACTGTTGGAGGTTTCTACTGCAAGTATGTTCTATTAAAATGATTTATTCAGCTTTTCAACGTATGTAGGAAATGGAAATTAAAACGAGAATACATCTTGAAATATTAATTTTTTTTGTTATGCGTTTACTTTGGTAACCTATAGTTATTCATTTTGTATCTGATAGTAGGAGAAGTGAGGAGAGATGTGGGATGGATTTAGCTAGTAGTGTCTTTGACATTTTAGCGTGACCTCTTCAGTTTAAGATAAGAAGTGACCCGTTTCAGGAGTTTCTCGGCAAGTAGTTGGGCAACCACTTCGGTAGGAGCAGTGGGCAATGTGTACGAAGGGTAAGGACATAGTCAACGACAAGCTGATGATTCGTACTTACAAGGATTTTCTTTTTGAAGACTACAATTGCAGTTATCCATTCCCATCATGATGAAATTTCGATGTTTACCTATGCCTGTCTTCCAAGGCTATAGACTCATTGAACCTTTGGCAGTTTAGTCGATTGTGGGTGCTTAGTGTGCCTGTGAAATGCCTCCAGCCCTGTCTCAGAAGTTCTGGATATTTTTGTATATGCATTAATCATTCATCTTTTGTTAAATTAGCTTCTTCAAATATATTCAAGGTGATGCATTTATTCTGATTTGGCTTGCCTTATTAGTTAGAACTGTTTTGGGAAATTAATGTAATGTTCTCAATTTATTATTAATCCTTAAATGTGAATTTGCATGAAATTCATAATACTTGCAGTTCCTTTCTAAGCCCAACATTTTAACCAGCCACGGACTTAGCATATGTTGTTGAGTCCTCAGTTCAACCTAAAAATCTCTTATATCAGGTTAGTGTGTTTTTTGTAAAATTGAAGTTATCTCTACTTGTTTTGATAAATATGTTTATATATTTTCTTTGGTGTTCATTATGCAACGTCTATGTGCTACAGACTCGATGGTTCACACTTAACCATGTCGATTACTTTGGGTTGTTTGATTCCAGCTTTTACATGCACTGGGCTAATTGATAATATGATAATGTTGTAATATTTTGTTTCCATATCTTTTAGTACTCTCCTTTAAATGTTTTGTTAGTTATTGCGTTCACCAATTCTTATGCTTTTACTGTTAGAACAGTGCTTCAACACTGCAAAGCCTATTTAAGAGGTCTCTAACCACCATTGAACTCCTTTTAGATTGGTAAAATCTACACCAAGAGCATTTCTTGACAAATCGACTTTAGTTTGTATTCTATTACCACAGGTTAGTAACTCGTATATATATATATATATATATTTTTTTTTTTTTCTTGGATGTGGATTTTGTGTTACTGGTATGCATGATGACTGTTTGTCAAACTGTCTCACAGAATTAACATTTAAATAATTATTAGCTAGTAAATTTATCATCCTGTGTTGACTTAGATTTCATCAAATATCTGACTGCAAGTCTTTTGTAGTATGGATTCGAATTCTTGTATGCTTTTCATAGATAAAAAGCCATAGAATCACATATCATTTTCTTAACTAAGCAATCAGTAAATTAAAAGAAATGAAATAATTACGAATTTTCAAATATGTGATACCTTTGTGCATTTATATTATACAAAGAAAAAAACCCTTTGACTGATGGATGATTTGCCTCACTGTCTTTCTTCATATGTGATATTAAGTTCCATACAAAGAGCATTGTTGCTTACCGAGCTCAGAGAATGTGTGAAATTTGTATCTCCACTCCCATGGTTTGCAGCTTTAAAGAGTTCGATAATGGATAATACCAAGTGTTGATAATGATGACGGGATTCTTGCGATGTTTTTGTTTCCCTTCCGTTGAGTTTAGTTGTTTCACTGCTATCAGCAAATTATAAGCCTTTTGGCAAGAGATTCCAAGTTTCTGTTGGGAGGATAATGAAATATGCCTCATCACTTCATTTTTTTATAAAGTTATCTGAATGTGCCTTTTTTATTTCATAAATCCAGATTTTTGTCACTTGACAAATTTAAATTGTAAGACATTTTCATACATTCTTGCAGGATGAGTAAAATATTAAAATATTTTGTTGCCACTATTTCCATAAATGGTTTATGAAGCCCAATGCCTCAAAATTAAATTGTAGGGCAAATGGTGGAATCAATTAAAGGCATATTTCATAATTGTACTCATATTGGCCCCCTAAGTATGCTCTTGAACCAGCAAATCGAGGAATTTGATAATTGAGCTAATGTAATAATGAAAATATTTCCATAGAAATGGAATATCTTTTTAAGATGAAATGGAGATTTGGAAAAGGGCCTATAATGAATCAAACCTCTCTAATTATAAATATACATTATAAGTGAGGCATGAAGGGCACCGGTAATGTATCCATTATATGCTCAAACACTTGGAGATATAATGGACATTATTCATATATTTTTTTTACAAAGTAATATCAATTCATTCATTAATATGAGATATGGATTTAAAAATAAACCTTCCCTTATTAAATGGGGATATGAAAAATGTCTCATAGATAATAGGGTAACATACAGAATTGTGTGAGATTAATTTTTCTCAAATATTGATGTTGATGTATTAAGTTTTGAGGACATGGTTAAAAGCTCTAAAAGAGTTGTAATATTATTGGCAAGCTAAAACATACTAAAGTAGATTATGACGATATCTACTTTGCTTCAAAACTATAAGCTTTAAGGAAGTGCTTGATTTCGAGATGTTTGACTACGTTGATTGGCTGATTATTAAATCAAAGGAATTTAGTGGTCCTGATGCCCCCCGACCTACCTTCGTTGTTTTGTTATTGTGAGGATGATGATCCATTGGATCTTATTTTCATTGATTGGTCTTAAGTATATCATATTAAGGCTACAAATACAGATATTGTTGAATATCTTTGTATCGCTTAAAGCTTATTTTAAAATTTTAAAGAGGTTCCATGCGTACTCATCTAAATTATATTGTACAGTCATAAAGATCAATTGGGATTTGTTCACATTTCTTCAATCCCATAACTTTTTTGTTTCGGCATGATTACATTGATGATTCCAGATCTATGCTGATACGATGAGATCACCACAAGAAAAAGTATCTTTTATAAGCTTTAAAAAATGTTGCAAAAACCCTTTTACGACATTTATGAAAATGCCCTAACGAAGGATGCAGTAAAAGATTGACCTTTTTCAATGCATTCCACTAAATGTCGTAAAAAAATCATACTTACGAGAACTAAAAAATGCCGTTTATGTTTAATACCATTTTATATTTTTATATAATATATATTTATATTTATAATACAAATTGACATATATATTCGTTTATATCTATATATATATATCATTTGAAATAAAATAATGCCAATACTATGACAAACCAATCAACATAAGAAAATTGATTACTTTTCATCTTCTAATTTAACTTCTCCAATGTATTCAAGAATAATGTCAATATACACCACTTGGGATTTTAAATATATAGAACACAACAAAAATATAACCACTCAAATGGTCCTAAAATTCCAACAAAACAAAAACAAAAATTTAAACTCAACTAATGCCTTGTCAAACAAACTGAATTCCAAGTCATCATCGCTCTCCTCTTTTGGTTCTTCCTGTACACAACAAAAAGCAACAAAATGGAAACAAATTCAATGAGAAATCCAACAAAACGCAACAATTGGTATAGTCCCATTAGAGTTAATATTCTTCTTGTAAGGGTAGTTTAGTCTTTTTGTTCATTATATATATATGCATGTAAGTATGTGTGTGTGTGTGTGTGTGTGTGAGTTAATATTCTTCTTGTAAGGGTATTTTTTGTCTTTATAAACTAAGACTATTGATTTTCATATAAATGAGAAACCCTATGTTCTCTCCTGTGGAATTTGTTTAATTGTTCGCAAGTCCTACTAAGAGAGTTACCAGTTAGAAAGCTGCACCTTGAAACAGAAAATTAGAACAACTAAAGCCAATAAAGCATAGAGAAAATAAGATCATTATTTTCGTTTTATATAGTCTTAAAAGACAGTAAATTGAGGTCAGCCAATGCAATACCTTAAGTGAATTCTTAACACGGTAGGACGCATTCCAGGGTATAAGACAGCAGCTTCCACTTGCAATAAGTCCACATAAAAAAGAGTTGAAAGAAAAAGACTTTCCTAAAAAACAAGCATCTAATAACATTCTATTATTAACAGAAGTTGCATGGAACAAAAACAAATTGAAAGGTAGAGGAATACAAAACAAAATAGTATGGAATGGCCAAATGATGTAACCTAACCTTGTCATCTGTCAATGTGTAATGGCCACTAAAAACACAGTCTGCTTTAGACAGTAACGTCATGTCTATATTATTTATTTTAGTTCAAAATCATTCAACTTCTAAAACATTTAGGGGCCATTATGTTAAAAACATGCATAATCTTACATCATCCTCCATATTCCATCCATGTTCCAAGACAATAAATAAGAAAAAAAGAAACTTGGAAAAAAGAACATGTTGGGTCTATTTGTAATAAATTGCATGCCTTTCTTTTTAGTTCAATTGTAGGCTAGTTTTAAAGGCTAAGAATACCATTTCATAGTTAAGACACAAAATGAATAGAAATATATATATATATATATTCATATATATATATATATGAGAATACTAGAGTATACAAACAAGAAAATCATATGTAGTTATCATGTCATCATCCTAAGATACTGAGTCCCATTTACAAAATTTACAAAAGCCCAACAAAATACAGTTCATACCTCATCCCATAAGTGAAAATTGGCTTTCTTCTAGCGAGGTTTTGTCCCCAAAATATCTATTTCTTTCTTCAAATAATCTTTTGTTCCAATACCAAGGGACTACTGGACTATATGGTACAGCATATGCTGCTAGTCGTGAGTTTGAAAAATATTCATATAATTTTGGATGATAAGTTGCCACAGCAATACAAGAATAATGATTATTGCAAAAGCTGGGGAATAATTTTCCTAATATTTGTAATCCAAAAACAAATTTAATTATTTTAATAATTAAGTATGGGGTAATGATTAATTGAAGATAAATACTAGAGAACAACTGAAGTTCTTCTCCAAGAATCATACCCTCCGCCATGTTAATACAACTGGCAAATCTGTTACTTTGAAACAGCTGGCGATAGCAAGTGCTGCCACATTTGTCTTATACAGCTTTGTTGCTGCCTGTAAAGGCAATCTAGAGAGACTACACCATTTGCCCTTGTTTATTTTTAATCGATTAAAGAAATGAAAACTACTCCAGACTCTAGAGAATTTTAGAAAGTAATAAAAGAAACGAGAAATTCAACAGGGATTAGTGGAAACAGAAAGCTGAATTTAGTGGATGATAATAGAGAAAGAATGTTTTGGTTACAGTAATGGTTTTCATGTGACAGCAGCTATCATATTTGGGTTGATTCCTATTCCAAGGCGAAGGTGACAATTGAGTTTTCATGTTTGAGTGGTATTGGTTATATGATGATATCCTATATTTTGTTTCATGTAATTTAGCTCTATCTATATTACCATTAACTATAGCTATTAGTAAAATTAAATAACATACCAAGGAGAAACAAGCGAGACAGTGCAATTGAGAAATGTATGGTATAAAACTAACATATCATCAGGTGAAAAACCAATAGCCAATATGGCTCTCCATCTCTTCAGACATATTAATACAACCCACAGATAAGTAGTTTGAAACAATAGAGCTAAATTAATCCTCCACTCCACCACAAATAATAATAATAAATAAATAAAGTAAAAGAAAGCAGGAAATCACTCTTACCTTCTAAAGGCTCTGGTTTGTGTCTAGCAGTTCTATACTTCTACATTCAAAAACTATTTTAGTAGTTCTATATTGGGGTTTCACTTCCAGGCCCTATAAAATTAACAATCATGGAACTTATAGGATTTTAATATCCTTCAAAAACAAGGCCAGAACCCAACCAAAAGAAAATCTCAACAGAACAAAAACATTATCACCAGAGAAATTAAAGAAAACATAAAAATGAATAGAATACATAAAAAGCACACTCACTAGCACCCCATCCAGTCCTCATGCCACACGTTTCCTGGAAATTTCCAATGAACTGGACAAACGGCAAGCAAAGTAATTCCATCAGTTAAGAGTATCGTGTATATGGAAAAAAGCTCTAGTGAATAAAGAACCTGAAAATACAAGGACGACAGAGGAAGACTACTTTGCATGCCCATGTATTTGAAGACAGGATAGGAAAAAATCATATAAGGTAAATTGACATTGAAATGGTACAGCAGTAATTGAGTGACATTTCTCCTGAGCTGCAGGGCTATTATTTTCTGTCTGCATAGAACCAAAAACTAGTCACAACAAATTGGTACCAGACAAGCACTGAACAGTAGTAATCCAGTTCTCTCGAATGGCAGACTACTTTTATAAATAAATAAATAAATAAATAAATATATATATAAACACTACAAAATCCAATATAATTATGAAAATTTAAAAAATTAAAACACAAAAAGAAACTATATAAAGCCACCTATCAGAACCAAAAATGAGCTTGGCACTCAATTTATTAAACTCAGCCAATCCAATAATAGGAAGATATTCCTTGATTCGTGACCTGACATTTATTAGAATTCAATCACTTGCACTATAAAATCAACTATTCGAATTCAAACAACTTTTTGTTCTTAAAAAAAAAAAAAAACCAGTTACTTGCCATTAACAAGCAATTGCTCCGCTTTTTTGACAACATTACCTATGGCTGATGGAGCAACTGGCAGATACAATAACAACAACAACAACAACAACAAAGCTGGTGAAAACTTAACAGAACAATTAAAGAGCCAAATATCAAATTGCAGTCACATCATCTGACAATCACATAAATAGAACCGATCAAAACCCTAACAAGTTTTAGAAATTTCAAATTCAAAATCTGAAAATGTGAGAGAAGAAGGTTTGCGACACAAAACCTGAAGCCCCGGACACAGATTTTCGTTCAATTGAAGAAATTGGATCTCTGCAAATCGACTTCTTAGTGCTCTCTCTCTCTCTCTCACTTTCTCTCTCTAATTTTTTTTTGTTTCCAGTTTCTTTCTCTCTCTAGGGTTTTTTTAGATTCGAGAGTTGGAAACCAACCGAGAAACAGTGGAGAGGCAACATGAGAGTCGGCTAAGGAGATCAGGAGTTGGCGAAGGAGGAGATCGGCAGTGTTCGGACCATGACGGTGGTGATATGGCGCTGCTAGCCATTACCATAAAAGTGGTGAGAGAGAGCGTGAGACGAGAGAGAGAGCTAAAAGTGGATAATTGAAAATTCTCATTAATATTTAGCAACGAATTAAAAGGCTTTAGAGATAAATGAGATAAATTATATTGCTTGCTCATAGGGAAAATTATTGATTAGATTGTCTCTCTACATGAGTTTTAAATCCAACATTTTTATTACAAACGGTTCAAAAGACATGTATGTTAACCCATTATTATGTTACTGTGATTCCAAATTGATGCTTTTTACATAAAGACATATATATATTTATTTGTTGTCTGCTTATAATGACTAAATCTTTGCAAGATAAATTGTACAAATCAAAGGGCTCCAACCATAAACAAATAATGCTGATAAATTTACATATAAACGATTGGATGATTTTTGCATGTCTTTAAGTATTAATTTTAAACTTCTAGTTATATTGTCAATTACCATAATTATGCAAGTGCCTTAAGGTAAGTATGAAAACTTCACTACTATAAGCATGATTCCATGCACTAAGCCCATGCTATCTTGAATATTATGTATTAATTTTCTTTCATTTTAGCACATCTCTCTACTCCCTCATCACGTATATATCTCACTCAAGAATATCTTATTAAATTGCATATGTCCTTATTGCATATCCCATATTGAGTTGAGATAGGACTGCAACATACTTGGAGATTTATGTTAGTTTTGATTCACTTGCTATTACTAATTTATGCTTTTAAAAGGTGATATTACTACACAATTTGCGAGTTATCATTTTGTTTGAAAATTTTCTCAATCATTGGAAGGAAGTTAAAGCTCCCCAAAAGAGAGAAACGTGTAAACATATTGATGTACATAATTGATGTGCATAATTGAGATGTAAAACTTCTCCAGTAGAGAAGTGAGAATTGTGCATAATTAAGATGTAAAACTTCTCCAGTAGAGAAGTGAGAATTCTTTGTAAGAGAAGATTGTGAAAAAACTATTGTTGCATATGATAAATATGCAAAACTTCTCTAGAAGAGAATAATGGAGAATAGTTGAATAAGGATCTTGAGTTTGCAAATCTCAAATGCGATCAATGAGAGTTGGTCGAATTTGGAAGGTAGCCAACAATGCTCCTGAATCCGTTGCTGCCAAGCTAACTTTCAAAGATCTCATTTCAACTAATAATGGAAGGTACACTATCTTCAAATGTGCTATAGAACTCGTAGATCTTGGCTAAGGGTATCTGCTACTACATTCATTTTACTAGGATGATATTTTATCATACAATCATAATCTTTAATGAGTTCAATCCACCTTCTTTGCATCAAATTTAACTCCTTTTGAGTGAAAAAATACTGCAAACTTTTGTGGTTAGTGAAAATCTGACAAGTGACCCTATATAAGTCATGTCTTCAAATCTTCAATGTAAATACAATTGTAGCAAGTTCTAAACCATGTGTTAGGTAGTTCAGTTCATGCTTCTTTAATTGCCTAGAAGTATAAACTATCACATTTCCACGTTGCATCAACATGCAACCTAAGCCTTGCCTAGAGGTATCTTTGTAAACCACAAACCCACCCAATGGAAGTGCAAGTATTGAGGTAGAAGTTAACCTCTTATTCAATTCTTCAAAACTGTATTGGCAGACTAGACAAACTTCATATCATTCTATGTTAACCTCGTCAAAGGTGCAACTAGTTTAGAAAATCTCTCTGCAAATCTCCAATAATATCTGGCTAAACCCAATAAACTTCTAATTTCCATCAAACTAGTGAGTTGTTCCCAATTCACTATAGCTTCAATTTTCTGAGGATCCATATAAATACCGTCAATTGAGATCACATGCTCTAAAAATGTAACTCTATTTAGCCAAAACTGACATTTACTAAACTTGGCATAGAGTTGATTATCTCTCAGGGTTTGCAAGATGATTCTAAGATGTTCTGCATGCTCCTCTTTACTACTAGAATATATATATATGAATGTCAACAATAAACATAATTACTAATCTGCCCAAATAAGGATGGAAGATCCTATTTATCAAATCCATGAAAGTCACTGTGGCATTAGTTAACCCAAAAAGTATAACTAGAAACTTATAATGCACATAATGAGTTTTGAAAGTAGTTTTAGGTATATCATAATTCTTGATCTTAAGTTGATGGTAACCCGAACGTAAACCTATTTTGAAAAACACCCTTGTTGCCTAAAGTTGATCAAATACGTCATCAATACGTGAAAGTGGGACTTGTTACTCATTGTCATCTTATTCAACTGTCTGTAGTCAATGCATAACCTCAGACTTCTATATTTCTTCTTAACAAATAAGACAAGTGTGCCCTACGGTGACATACTTGGCTTGATAGAACCCTTGTTCACTAATTCTTCTAGCTGCACTTTCAATTCTGTTGGAGCCATCCTATAGGGTTTAATAGAGATAGATTTATACCTAGGGTCAAGTTTATCTCAAACTCAATTTCCTTATTTGGAGGTAAACTGGGAAGATCTTTAGGAAACACATTTGAAAATTCTCTCACCACGGGAATATCTTCTAACTTTATTTTACTTGCTATAATATCAACCATATAAGCCAAATAAGTTGAACATTATTTCTTAAGCAATTGACAAACAATGATGGCTGATATAACACAAGGAAGAATTCTCCCCACAGAAAACATTATCAAATGTTTTCTAAATCTTATTTCCTTTGGAAACAATCTACCGTGGCATGATATGTAACAAGTCAATCTATTCCTAAGATAACATCAAAGTCATCTATATCCAATAGAATCAAATTAATATGCAATTCATGTTCACCCACCATAACTTTGCTAACTCTATACACACCCTCAGCTAACAGAGATTTCCCTGTAGAAGTACCTACCACCATACTACAATCTAAGTGATAGGCCTCGATCCTATACCCCTATTTTCGTACTATTGGTAGCCTGTCGGCAACCTTACGGTAACCCTTCAGTGGATATCTGATCCGGCTGAAAGGTTCCCACAGAGCTAAGTCATTTTTTTTTTCATACATTTATAAAATAGATTTAATAAAAATTTGGGCAACATAACGTCTATTTTTATAAACATGCCATCCTGTAACAAATCATAGAAAATTTTGCACACTTCTAAAAACACATATTTTCCCAACTTCCGGGTCTTAGGCCCTTTTCATCTTAAATCCACAAGCAACCCCAAAAATACATTCCATTTCAAAGACAATTTAAAACTCAATTACATGTCATGGATATATACACATTTATACATTTTCCAAAATATATATACAAATGAATATATGAAATTTACAAGCATTCAATTCTCATTTTAAATATCTATAACATTTATACATGAATATATAGCATGCACTACTCAGGTTGTCTAATCCTAGGTCGGAGTCTCTGCTACAGATGCACCAGTCCCTGTACTTATCCCTGGGGAGGTTTTGTTTATAAAAACATGAAATATGGGTGAGCTAAACGAGCTCAGTGAGTGTCATAAAACTTTATTATGGTTTCTCGTTATAAAATAAACCTCCCTAAGTTCTTTAAACATATTTATAAATCTTTCAATGCTATGGAAATAAAGTCGATTTTCCTGAAATTCAATCTTTGAATTTACATACTTTAATAAATTTACATTATAAATATAAATCAAACTTTATAAATTTGATTTCAGAAAACCATTTGGAAATGCTTTTAAATTCTTTGATGTAACATATAATCAGTGGCGACAGTAGAACTCTCGGAAAATATCTGTATAAAAATAGGCTAACCACTATTAATCTATGTCATATGGTACTCTAGGTATGAGTGGAATGTACCATCGCTCATGCCTCTACGGAAATATGAAATTACCTTCGCTTCGGCCTTCTGTCCGGTAGGGCGCTAGTTTTAATATACCCTAATTCAAGCATGGACGACATATTAATTGGACTAACTGACTCAGTCTCTTCCGCTATTGGTGACAGACTCCCCAGACACTGCCATGCATGGATTTGAGTACTCTGATAGGAAATCTTTGTAAATCTCTAGGCGGGACAACCTTTTTATATAACAGGTCGATCCATCTTCATCTTGGGCTCCTGACCTGGAACCCTTAGGATTCGGATGTGATCGCCTGGCCACCCCCATCTTGGGCCTTTCGATGAGCCTGACCCTCAGGATTTAGGTAGCAGGTATTGTCCTCTGATCTGTCTTTAACTTTATCATGTTCTAAAATACTTTTTTGGTGTACCATAGATTTATAAAACATTTCCATTTCAAATACTTTTCATATTTCACGATTTTTCATTTCTTTAAATCTTTAATAAATAATTAGGAGGTTCAAATAACTTTATTTATTTTAGTAAAAATCATTTCCAAACATCTCAATGAATAACTTAAACATAAACATAGAATCTATACAATCCATGCAAGCTATTTTCATATGATATTCTTTGGATTCAAAATCAATTTTCCATAAATCGTGGTGTGAATCTTAAATATAACATAGCAAAATGTTTTTAAAAGACACTCACAAAATTTTAGCTCACGTCCGAGCACTACGTCGGATCCTTCATTTTCGCTTCACCTACACATTTTCACATCCTAATTTCAATGATATTTCATTTTCAATCCATTTCAACTCTATCATTAACCTAGCTTATTTAACCATTCAAAAACATATCAAACCATTCAAAAACAATGGCCTAACATAAGCACCAAGTCTGGCTGAATACTACACCATAAACATCTCATTTAGTTTCTTCATTCCAACATCATCTTATGATTTTTTCGTCACCTTTTCATGCATAAAAACTACTCAAACACATCAAATTCAAATTGAATCACCAAACCCTAAGCTTGGCCTTGAGTTATACATAGATTCACATCCACACTTCTTCAAGTTTTACACTTAAATTTACACCAAAACTACTTTCAATTTCGTGGCAAAACAATCAACATCACAGTTAACCTTAATTCATGTTTAAATCAAAACTTAATCCCTACTAGTTTGCTTACCAATTTGTCTCCAACCTCTACCCTTGTTTCCCCACAAGATTGAAGCTTCAAAACTCTAAATCCATGCATAAAAATCTCATTAGAATCATCCAAAACTCACATGACAACACATAGTCAAATTTTTTTCACACATTCAAGTCATAAAAGCTCAATCCTCACCACTCTAAATCAATTGATTATTGTTGGAAAATCTTCATTGACTTGTTTACAATCCTTTCAGGGCTTGAAATCCACTGAAAATGGCTTGAAAAGAGGTGAAATATAGCTGCTGTGCTGGTGGTTTTTCTGCTAGATGAGTTCTCTACATTTTTTTTTTTTCTCTTCTTACTGGTCGATTGGTTTCTGGTATCTTCTGCCTTTTTCTAGCAACTTCTCCACTTTATATACTCTCCAATTTGTTTACTAATTGCCCCTCAAGTTGGTCATTTAATTATAATACATGCCATTAGTTTTAATTGTCAATCTTGCCTTCTTTATAACAATATCTTTCCACACTTTTGTGAGTCCAAAAATTCTCTTGCATATACGTCCAACCAATTGAGTTACTAATACCATTTCTTTAAAATTTCATCAACACCATTTGTATTATACACTTTAATCAACCATCATGCCGTTTTTCGAATTCGAAATCAATTCAATGAACTCATTTTCAAATGTGTGCTTATATAATTTCTAGTTAATTTAATTAATCATACTCTTTGATAAAAATTTCTTTATCACTAATTCTCATCATATACTTTAATAAATCATCATATTGTTGTTTGGATTCGAATGTATTTCTGATCCATTCAAAAATTTTCACTAGAATGCGTTTTACATATCCGAAAAATTAAATCGGTTTCTTTATTCCAATGAATGAAGGCATACTAGTACAATGTATTTACAATACTTATACTTTACATTTCTTCTACAATACTAAAATTGGGAGGGTGTATTACAATTTCTCTCCCCCTTACCACGTTTTCCAAATCTAAGCACACCTTTCCATGGGGATATCTTGAGGAATACTCTATCACCAACCTTGAATTCAAGGTCCCTACGACGATTATCTGTATAAGTCTTTTGCTTTTCGCTTGCTATTTTAAGCCTGTCCCTTATAACTTTGATTTTATCTGCAGTAATCTTGATAAGCTCGGGACTTATCGATTTCCTTTCACCTACCTCGTCTTAACACATTGGAGTTCTGCACTTTCTTCCGTATAGTGCTTCATATGGAGCCATGCCAATATTGGCCTGATAATTTTTATTATAGGCGAATTCTATGAGTGGTAGGTACGTATCTAAACTTCCCTTAAACTCTAGAACACATACTCTGAGCATATCTTTAAGTGTCTAGATTGTTCTTTCTGACTGACCATCTGTCTGGGGATGAAAAGTTGTGCTAAAATTTAGTAGAATACCTAAAACTTTTTGTAAGCTGGGCCAAAACTTTGATGTAAACCTGGGATCATGATATGAAACAATAAAAACCGGTGTACTATGGAGTCTGACTATCTCATCTATGTAAAGTTGCGCTAACTTGTTGAGGGGGTAATCGCTTCTGCTTGGTAGAAAATAGGCAGATTTCATCAATCTGTCAATGATCACTCATATTGCATCATGCCCCCTCTGAGTGCGAGGAAGCCTTACTACAAAATCCATGGTAATTTTCTCCTACTTCCATTCGGGGATAGAGAAAGGTTGCAACAATCCCACTGGTTTCTGATGTTCTACCTTCACTTACTGATGGGAGAAGTATCGAGGGACAAATTCTGCCATCTCTTTCTTTATCCCGTTTCACTAATAATGTTCTTTTAAGGTATGGTATATTTTTATGCTACCCGGATGCATAACATATGCTGAAGAGTGAGTTTTTTCCATTATTTCCCTTTTTAGATCTTCCGCATTCGATATACATAAGCGTTGACCCAGCATTATTGAACCATCTTCCCTTATCGAGAAATTTGCTCTTCCGCCATCTTCAATTTCCTTTCTTAATTTCGCCAACTAGGGATCTTGTTTTTGTTGTTCCCTTATCCGATCCACTAAGATAGGGCAGACATAGAAAGTGGCTAATAATGCCCCTGAGTCTGTCACATCCAATCTCACTCCGAGAGACCTCAGTTCCACTAGGAGTGGAAGATACTTGGTCTTTATCTGTGCTAGGGAACTCGTAGGTCTTCTGCTTAAGGCATTGACCATTACATTAGCCTTTCCAGGGTGGTACTCTATCGTGCAGTCGTAGTCTTTAATAAGCTTTAACCACTTCCTCTATCTCATATTCAATTCCTTCTGAGTCAGCAAATATTGCAGACTCTTATGGTCCATGAAAATCCGACAAGAGACACTATATAAATAATGCCTCCATATTCTCAATGCGAATACAACTACTGCCAGTTTCAGATTATAGGTAGGGTAGTTCTGTTCATGCTTTTTTAATTGTTTAGAATCATAAGCTATGACTTTACCATTTTACATCAGCATATAACCTAAACCCTATCTCGAGGCATCATTATATACTGTGAAACCGTCATTCCCCGTTGGTAGTGTTAATACTGGAGCTGATGTTAATCTTATCTTTAACTCATCGAAGCTCTGTTGACAGGCATCTGACCATTCGAACTTTTCTTCTTTTCTCGTCAATTTGGTCAGTGGGGTTGCTATTCTGGAAAACCCCTCAACGAATTTTTTGTAATAGCCTGTCAATCCGAGGAAGCTCCTAACCTCGGTAACATTCGTGGACGGTCTCCAGTTCGTGATTGCTTCTATTTTCTGGGGATCCATATTTAGTCTTTTAGCTGATATTACATGACTCAAGAAAGCAACTCTGTCCAACCAGAACTGACACTTACTAAACTTCGTATACAACTAGTGCTTTCGTAGAGTTTATAGCACTATTCTGAGGTGTTCAGCATACTCCTTCTGACTGTCTGAGTACACTAGGATGTCATCAATGAACACGATTATGAACTTGTCCAGATAGGCTTGGAAGACCATATTCATTAGGTCCATAAATGTAGTTGGGGCATTCGTAGCCTAAAGGGCATGACTAAGAACTCATAATGCCCATACCGAGTTTTGAAAGCAGTCTTCGGGACATCTTTATTACGAATTTTCAACTGATGATAGCCCGACCTCAGGTTAATCTTCGAATAGACTCTGGATCCCTATAACTAATCAAATAGATCATCAATCATCGAGAGTAGATACTAATTCCGTATCATTACTCTATTAAGCTGTTTATAGTCAACACATAGTCTTAAGCTCCCATCTTTCTTATTGACAAATAAGACTGGAGCCTCCTATGGTGAGTGACTGGGTCTTACGAAACCTTTTTTTAATAGCTCTTCCATCTGTATCTTCAACTCTTTCAACTCTGTTGGAGCCATCCTGTAAGGAGTGATTGAGATTGACTCAATTCCCTGAATTAGATCTATCTCAAACTCTATTTCTTTATCTGGTGGTAAACTTGAGAGATCCTTCGAGAATACATCTGGGAACTCTCTAACCACCGTGAACTTCATCTTTTTTCTATTCAACCATACATGCTAGGTACGCCTGATATCCCTTACGGAGCATCTTACTAGCTACCATGGTGTTGATCATACTGGTGGCAATTACTTTCCGTATCCCTCAGAATACTACCTCTGGTTCTCTTGATCTGGCTAATCCGACCTCCTTCGTGCAACAATCCACCGTAGGTCGATGTTTGGATAACCAATCTATCATTGATATCACATTGAAATCTCGAATGTCCAATGCAATTAGGTTCACTGGAAACTCTTTGCCTTTTATCGCAATCTTGTTGTCCCTCACTCTCTTCTCAGCCAATAACGAGTCTCCAGTTAGGATGAAAACTATAACACCACCCTCTAACGGTTGTACTTTCGTGTTGGCCTTCATTGAAAAGGATATGGACACAAAAAAATGTGTGGCTTCGGGATCTATTAGTGCATATGCATTACGATAAAAAACAGAAATCATACCGGTAACGACTTCTGGAGTGGCGTCCGCCTCCTACTGGGTGACAATAAATACTCGAGCTTGAGAGCATGGTTTACCGGGCTAACCCGCGAAAGGTACTCCTCGACTCCCTGAACCTTTGACTGGTGCCGCGCAATTATGTCCGCTCATCTGAGAGCCTTTACTTCCCTATCTCTAGTCGACATTAGGCTGTGTGAGAGCTGCTGCTTCTGTGGATCTGGCCTTTAAACTGGCTATGGTGGTTAACTGTGGGCACTCTTTCGTATAATAGTCCTCCTGTCCACAGCGATAACAAACATCCCTACCTATCCGACATTGGCTCACGTTTCTCCTCCCGTAAGTTCTGCACTCTGGCAATGTACCAGTACTCCTCGTGATGCAGGAACCTCCGGTGCTGTAGGGGACCTAATTGATCACTGACTGGATGATGCTCCCTTGCTCATCGTCCTGCCACCACTCTATCTGGATCTGTTCTTCTTTCAGGGAACATTACTGAGCCCTTCTGGGTGCGTGCTGGATCCATTGCACTTAAGCTCTGATTTTCTAGCTTGAGCGATGGCTATCGCGCTCCTTTCTACTTTCATTGTAGCCTCTACCAATCCTCTATAGTGTGTTTGGGAGGCCAATGATAGATGAATCCGAAGATGACAATTTAGACCAGCAATAAATCTCTTACACTTTTGTTCTTCGTCATTTGCAATGAATGGGATGACCTGGACTAGTTTAGAGAACTTCTTTTCTTACTCTGTCACAGATGTTGATCCCTACTCCAGTCTAAAAATTCTTCTATCTGTGCTTCCTTGTAACTCTTCGGATAGAATCTATCTATAAACTCCCTCTGGAATACTATCCATGGAATTCTATCTAGATGTCTTCTTTCTAGAGCTTTCCACCAGTCTTTTGCCCAATCCTCCAGGATGAATGAGGAGAACAGGACTCTCTGATCATCTGTTGATCCCATCACTTTATATATCTTGGTGACTTGGTCCAACCACGCTAGGGTACTTTCTAGGTCGCCACTCTCATCAAACGACTTTGTCCCAACTTATAAACACGTTCAATCGAACATTTTGCCTCCTCAAGGGTCTCTTATCGCTTTCGTACTGCCGCTATTAGAATCTGGGTGACCTGCTTCGCATTAAAATTTTTGCCGATTGGTTCTACTGGTGCCGATGGTCCTGGACGGGCCTGATCTTCAAGGGCATTCACAGACCCCGTCGCGTGCTCTGCCTCCTGGACGGAGGGTACATCTGGTGCTCGAGCTTCTGAGAGGGCTCTGCTAGGACCCCTACCCCTACGGCCTTGTTTGTGCATCGTGCTGTGATTTCAACAAAACAATTTTTATGAAAACACTTGAAATTTTTAAAATCATATGCATGGCAATGACAAAAATTGTTTGGGTTGCTCGTATTTGTATAATAAAATATGAAAATACATAATTCTATTTCAAAACCAAGGCTCTGATATCATCTGATAATCCCCAATCTGATACCCCTACTTCCGTACCACGGTAGCTCACCGACAATCTCATGGTAAACCTCTAGTGGATATCTGATCCGGTTGAAAGGTTCTCATGAAGCTAAGCCTTTTTTTTTTTTCAAAAGGTTCCCATGTAGCTAAGCCTTTTTTTTTTTTTTTTTTTTCATACATTTATAAAATAGATTTAATAAAAATTTGGATAGCATAACGTTTATTTCTCTAAACATGCCACCCTGCAACAAATCATAGAAAATTTTACACACTTCTAAAAACACACATTTTCCCAACTTCCGGGCCTCAAGCCCTTTTCATCTTAAATCCACAAGCAACCCCAAAAATACATTCCATTTCAAAGGTAATTTAAAACTTAATTACATGTCATGCATGTAAGCCCTTGATTCTATTTTCTAGTTTTTCTAATACTGGTCCCTAAGTGATGTTTTGAGATCTTAAGTGATCCATAAAAGTGTCTCTGGATGTAGAGAATTTTTAGAAATTGATTGAACCCAATTGGAGAATAATTAGAAGGGTAAATGATCAATTCCATTTAAGTCCTTATGAGTTAGTGTAATAAGGGACTAAACTGAAAACAAGTTTTTCTAAATGGGGTCAAATTAGAATTAAGCAAAGTTGAAGGACGAAAACCAAATTTTTCAGGATATAATGGTCATTTTGGAAAAGATGAAAATATATATACATTGACTTAGCCATTTTCATGCCAATAAGAGAAGCAAAAGCCGTGAGTCACAAGGGGTGTTCGACCATGTAAGAGACAAGGGGAACCAAGTGATCCAAGCCAAATTTCATCTTCCAAATCAAGTCTTCAAGCCACCCTAAGCTAGAAGAATAAGTTGGAAGCAAGAAATCAAGTAAACAAAGGTTAGTTCATCACTTTAGAACCCATTTTAATGATGTTTGTGTTGGTGATTTGGTTGGAAATTTATATGGGTTTTTATGTATGATTAAAGTTGAGTTTTATGAGACCTAAAGTAAGTATAAACTATATGGAAATCATTAAATTTGATGAGTTAGGGTTTGTATGGGAGAGACCCTAAGTTTGATATGAGATGGTTGTAATTGAAATATGTTGTAGATTAAGTTTTTGATGAAATACCTAAATGATTTAGCTTGGAAAAATTGAATGAAATGAATTGGGTATATGTTAGTCCATATAAGGCTATAGTGAGAGAAGTATGATACTAATGTCATTTGATATTTTTAAGCATGATTCCATGTTAAATTCATGTTAGAGAAAACTATGATAAGCTTATGAAAATGTTAGAAATCAAATTAGACAACTTGCTTTTTATAGCCTCAAGTGAAGGGCATTGATGGATATTATGAAATACCACTTTATGTATGTGTTTGAATGAATTGTATGAGTATATTTAAATATGTATAGCATTAAGGAAAGGAGAATTGAGATTAGGAATGAAAAATGCCAAAGTTGCCCTTAAATTAGTGTAAGAAAAGGGGCATTTTAGCTAGAAACCTTCACTCGATGACCATTTCTTTCCAAATTGACTTTTGGACCGACTTAAGTGCGAGTTAGGGAGATGAATGGAGCAAAAATGGAGAGAAGAAAGCCTAGAGATTGCTCCCTAGTGTATATTCGGCCAAAGGGGGGGGGGGGGGGGGGTGGGTTTCTAAATTTATCAAATTTCGTTTTGAGTTTTAGAAAATTATTTTGTGCATATGGGGGTGTTCCTAGGTGTGAATAAGTAAGGTTCATGGAAAGAAAATTGAATTTCAAAACTTTGATTAAGTTGAAACCAAGAAAGGAAGTATGTAAGCAACACAGTTTTCAAATGAGTTAATTAAGTTAAAAGCATTGTGATGGGTTTTATGAAGTTAAGCTTAGCCTATTCTAAGCGAGAATGTGATATGTAGGTGAAGAGCAAGAAAGCGGAGGGCGGCAAGACCATTGAAGCTCCTAATACCAAGCTTGAGATTTGGTGAGTGCTACACTTTATTTTGAAGTGTTTGCAATTAGATTTGAGAGTTATAAGGATATTTCTATTGTGAGTGCTAAAGTAATTATATATATAAGTTTATGCTTATTTTAAGTGTTTAAACATTTTGTAAATGTTAGATGCCATTTTAGAAATTTAAATAAGCAATTTTAGTGCTTCTTGCACTTAGTAAGGCTATTTTGTGCTTGTTGCACTTAAAAGAAATAAGTATTTTGATGGATATAATGTTTTGTATAAGAATAGTAGCCTTTATGATTTCACAAGTATGAGCTTTGTTTTAAATGTTTGTATTTAGTTTTGTAAAGCTCCTTGAATAATTGAAATGTTAAAAGAAAAGCTTTTATGAGAATTGAGTTTGAAAGCTCTAGTTTAAATCTTTTAAAAGATAAGCTATTTTGTGCTTTTTGCACTTAGCAAAGATATTTGGTGCTTGTTGCACTTAGAAATGAGTTTTTGTGTTTATTACACTAAGAAAAATGATATTTTGTGCTTTATGCACTTAGAAATGAAATATGGTGTTTTATGCACTTAGAAATATGAGTTTTAGTGCTTAATATACTCAGAAATTAGATTTTATGCTTATTGCACTCAAAAAGGAGAGTTTTGTGCTTATTGCACTTAGTAAGATTAAAAAAACAGAAAAAAAAGTTTTCAAAAGCCATAAGTATACCCACTTTGTAAGATTAAGTTTTAGACCCGGTCGGTATATCCCACATTAGTATGGCAAGTCTTGGGAGGATACGTCATTAACTTGGGGGGAAATCAAGTCTGTCATGTCGCCTGTACTTGTGTGGGATATTATCTCGTATTATGGTTAACGATGTAGCATTTCGCACATAATTGCGAGATGTCTTTATAAGTAAGTGTCATGGTTGGTGTCTGTTCAAAATCGCTACGTGACTCTACGTCGATTAGCGTTCGCCTAGCTATCGTGTGGTTGTAAGTATTATGAGATAAGAATGATGCTTTTAGAAAGCAAAGTAAGTATTTGAAGTATTGAAAGCAAAGAAAAGTATTTTCAGATTTTACTACAAGTGATTTTAATTATTTAGCACTTGTTATGCTTTGCAATTTATAAGTTTTATATGAAGTTTATGTAAATATGAGTTTTATAAAGTCTTCATTCATACTTTGTATTGAAATACGTAAGTTTTATATGAAGTTTTATGAATTTATGAATTTTACCGGTTTTAGCATTTAGCTTTATGAATATATGAGTTCAAAATATTATTCAATTTATATGCTTTATATGAATTTTATGCACATATGAGTTTATAGTTTTTATATGTATGCCTTGCAAACTAAATGAGGTTTATGTTTTTTAAGTTACAAGTTATGTGAAATTTTTATGTATATATGTTTATATGTATTTTGATGCCCTTATGGGTTTTACAGTTTTATAAGCTTTATGTGAGATTTTATGTATATATGCATTTTATAGATTTTCCACTCACGATTTGCAATGAAATAAGATTTGAAGCTTATGAGAAGTTTTAAGAAATAGAATTGCATTTTGAGAAGTTTTTAAGGAGGTTGTTTAAGAAATAAAGCTTTTTAGTTGAAAAGAAATATAAACACTCACTGAGCTTCCAAAGCTCATAGTTTTTGTTTTTATATTAAAAACCTTCTCAGGTATAGAAGTGGGTGACCGAGATCAGAGGACTCCTCTAGAAGAGTAGGCGGGCAAGGACACGACAATGCTTCTGCACATTTACATTTTTCATATTTTACATTTGAAAGAAATCGTGTGTAAATATATGTTTAAGTTGTAAATAAGTGGTCCATATTCAATTATGATATAAAAGTTTTAGTTTTTAAACCATTGTGTGAATTGGCAAATGACTTGATTTATAACTTTATGTTTTTACTTTTGATAAAATAGAAATTGTGATTTGTTCCATTGAAATATATGTTTGTGGCCAAAAGAAGTTGGGTTGAGTTTAAGAAATATTTAGAAGTGTAAATTTTCTTTTACAAGTTTGGGTAAGTTAAAAATGAAGTCGTTATACTACCGAATTTTAGATTTATAAAATGGTTTTGGGTTAAAAGTCAAAACGAAATTTTAGTTTTGAAAACAAAAAAACAACCCGACTAGTGTTAAAAAAAAAAAAAAAGAAAGTGGATGAAATAAGCTTAAAAGCGAAAAGTTTTAAAGGTTCGCTTCGTGAATTTCTCTTAGCCCATCTAGTAGGATTTAGGAAGGATCTGTTGGGGTGTCAGGCAAGGGGCCTCTGGATATAAGTGCGGAGGGATTCAGATTGGGTCTTGTCAATGCATACATACACATTTATACATTTTCCAAAATATATATACAAATAAATATATGAAATTTATAAGCATTCAATTCTCATTTTAAATATCTATAACATTTATACATGAATATATAACACGCACTACTTAACCTGTCTAATCCTGAGTTGGAGTCTCTGCTACGGATGCACCAGCCACTGTACCTATCCTTAGGGAGCTTTTGTTTATAAAAACATGAAATATGGGTGAGCTAAACGAGCTCAATGAGTGTCATAAAACTTTATTATGGTTTATCATTATAAAATAAACGTCCCTAAAGTTCTTTAAACATATTTATAAATGTTTTCATGCTATGTAAATAAAGTCGGTTTTCCTAAAATTCAATCTTTGAATTTACATACTTTAATAAACTTCCATTGTAAATATAAATCAAACTTTATAAATTTGATTTCGGAAAACCATTTTAAATTGCATTTAAATTCTTTGTTGTAACATATAACCAATGGTGGCAGTAGAACTCTAGGAAAATATCTATATAAAAATAGGCAAACCACTGTTAATCTATGTCATATGGCACTTTAGGTACGAGCGGAATGTTCCATCGCTCAAACCTCCACGAAATTATGAAATTACCTTCGCTTCGGCCTACTGTCCAGTAGGGCACTAGCTATAATATACTCTAATTCATGCATGGATGACATACTAATCGGACTAATTGACTTAGTCTCTCCCACTGTTTGTGACAAACTCCCCAGATCGTGGTTCGATCTTCTTAATCAGCCAATTGCTAGACATGGAGATTTTTTTTTTTTTTTTTAATTTTATTAATAAAAATATTCACATCTATGAATGGTGGAGATCTGACCTTTTTTTTTTTTTTTTTAATTTAAAAAATATTTTCCTTGTTCATTAAATTTGTTTTTATAAAGATTCCGCATCGTTGATAGAGATCCAAAGATTGGCGTAGATTTAACAGTTTTTTATTTATTTATATATTTCCAAATTTTTCTTTTCTATTTAATTTATAAGTAATTTAATATTTGATGACATATTTGGCATTTATGTTTTTATGAAGGTCATGATTCCCTTTTTTATGCTTATAAAAAATTGTGAAGAGCATTAGTGTCTTCTTTAGATTTTTGTCACAGTTAAAGGTTAAAAATTCGGTCAACGGGATAGGTTTGAAAAAATGGTAATTTAAAAAAGAAGGAATTGCACAACACCCCCCCGAGGTTTGCCTAAAAACAGACGAAAACGTACTTATCCTTTTATTACACGAAACCCCCATACCGTTAGTTGACTTCCGTCAACTTTAACGATTGATAAGAAATTTTGATTAAAAGTCTAAAATGCCCTCAATTTTACATGTTCGTCCCAACGATTGCCTACAAATAGACGAACCAGAAAGAAGAAGAAGAAAAGAAGAAAAGAAGAAGAAGAAGAAGAAGAGCAACTCCGGTCGCCGTCCCCGTTGCCTACTAGCTCATCCAGCCGTAACCTCACCAAGATCGAGTTGAAACGAAGACACAGAGCCGTGTAGAAACAAGCGAGAACCAGTCTTCCTCTCACGCTAGCTAACAACGACGACGACGGAGAAGAAGAAGAAGAGCTGCTCCGGTCACCTAAATTGTCGCCGACCAGCTCATCCAGCCGTAACCTCACCAAGATTGAGCTGAAACGAAGACGCCAAGCAGTGCAGAAACGAGCGAGAACCAGTCCTCCACGCACGCGAGCTGACGACGATGACGACAGAGCTGTCAACGCTGACTGAGAAGCCATCACGACCAGCCGCAGGCCACCTGAACCCGACCTCAAGTCCAGCTCGTCCAGCCGCACCTCGCACGCGTAAAACCGAGCAGAAACAAAGATGAACCAGACGCGATCGAGAAGGAGAGGGCCGGCGCCGCCTTCAGAACGGTGTCCAGGTGATCTGTCTCTCTCCTCCTGCTTCTCCTTCTCTCCCCATTCTCCCCGCCTCTCCAACTCTGTCACCGCGAGGAAGGCCCCGATTTCTGGGTCTCTGTTGCACGATGGAAACCCAGAAATCTGGGTCTCTCTCGTGGGTTCATTCGAAGATGATAGGTGTTTGATGGTGATGATGATGATGATGATGTTAGATGATGTTCGAAGCAGATTGAAAAGGTAGAGGGTGAGAGAGGAAGCAGATCGTAGAACTACAGTAGATCCCAGACGAAAGGACGAAAATGCCCTTCACTTAGTTAATGTTGACAAAAGTCAACTGACGGCTTGGGGGTTTCGTGTAATAAAAGGGTAACTATGTTTCCGTCTGTTTTTAGGCAAACCTCATGGGAGTGTTGTGCAATTCCTTCTTTAAAAAAATGCAAAAACTAGAATAAAATTTCTCCTTTATTATACTAATTATGAGCGGATGTGTTGTGATAGTAAGTTTTTAACTCACCAACTGTAATGTCTGATAGTTCATTACACATTTGTTTCAAGATTCTTTCGCTCGGGGATACTTTTATTCCGACATTTTGGAATATGCAAAGTTAGCATGGTGGGGCCGTCCGTACACTTTGCTTTAAAACACAACAAAAAATCAAACTCCATACAAATGACAACTACTTTAACACTAAGTTAAGTATATATTAGTTGAATTTTAGAGAAGAAATTACATTAAACATCAATCTTAACATTATGTTACATATAATTCAAATATAAGTTTTTTTTTTTTTAAATTTTTGAAAGGGGTAATTCGAATATCAATTCATTAAACTAAAATGAGAATGTATAGCATTTTTTGTTAGTAACTACCACAAACAATTCAATTGTATCTTCTCTAAATTACATATTCTTCAAGAAATGGACATAATTAATTACCCCTATCGTCATCTTAGCATGGGTAGCCAAGTACTTAACAGTGGAATAAATTTTCTACACCTATGATTAAGGCGTACTGGCAAAATAAAAAATTATGAGGTTGAAAATTTTTGTTTAGTTTTGTGATGTGGACTATAATTAGATGCATGACTTGCAGTACAAGTCGCATTACTGGAAAAAGTACAGAGTTGCAAGATCTGGATTTGTACTCAAATCATTAGTTCATCATCATCGGTCCTGGGACATAATATATTCAACCTTATATAACAACTTATCGTAAGCTCATATTATTTAGACACTCTGAAATTGACATTTTATTGAAGATGAAAGGAAGAACAAACCAGACTAATTAAAACACACTGACTGACACTGATCGGATATAGTAGCATCTTATTTATTTATTTGAGTAATACTAGACTTTCTAATTTTATTTTTTTTTAAATCCATGGTTAAATGATGTAAAATGTGACTTATCAACATCATATAAATCATAGGATGATATAATAATTAATCATCTTGGCCTTTTTGCATCATGCACTTGGAGGCTTCTAGGAGGCATTGCTAGATTCAGCAATTTTATTTCTCGAAAGTAACTACATACTCATATCGAGAGCTCTTTTGGAACATGATTCTGTTACCATTTTTGAGTTGAAGCTGATCACGCAACTCTCCCCACTCGATTTTAATTCTCCTGCCTTCACGACGACATTGAAGCTTCCATGGATGACCATTATGTTTGAATGTCATTGTAATTTGCCCCTCGAAATGAACGAAGTGCTCATCAGAATCATCAGCCTCAATCGTCAAATCACTACGAATATCAACGCCGTCAAGTTTCTTTGCGAAAGTACCCATGTCTGATATAACGATGCTTAACTGGGTTTGAGAACTGTAACGCTAAGAAGTGGCAAAGCTCTATATAAAGATCAGGTTGAAGCATTCACGCCCCTCTAATTCTGCATGAGAATGATTGAGATTGGCATTGTCACTATCACCGTTGTAGTTGACAGGACCGATAGTAAAGACAAAACAGAGAAAATGATATGATAAGGCAGCAGTTAGTTGCATTTTCATAAATATTTAGTTGGCTTAGCGGCGACATTCTCTAATTAAAGGCTTGATGATTATTTTCATCTTTTTCAGCTAACATTTTCACTAAAAGTTGTTTCTCATTGCGCAGTATCTTAATAGATTGGGCCCACTGCACATGTTTGAAAAACAAAACCTGAAAAATAAATAATTAGGTTGCCAGTTTTGAGCCACAAAGCTTGTACCTTATAATCTTTCATGTTAGCAATGAATCATTTTAAGGTTGTATTAAAGGAGTTGAAAAGATGACAACTTAATAACAGTTTTACACTGTGTTTTTATGTTTTAAAGAACAAATATTTCATTTATGTTATAATTTAAAATGTCTTTAATTAATATTCTCTACTTAAACTGTGTTAATAAATATCAACTTTGGTTTTTTTGTCATAAATATAATTTTAATATGTTACTGACATTTGTTACTGAAAAACCAACACAAAAATATTTATTTTTGGTATAGACAGACTTAGAAACTACTTTCTGGCTAAAAGTTACGGCTGGTATAGAACTACACATGATAAAAACCTTTTTCTTTTTCTAAATAAAAATGATTATTTCATTATCCACTTAAAATTATAAATTCATTCCAATAATTGATCATGTAAGGTCAAAAAAGGTTACGTATTTCAATGAGAAAAATCATCAGCATATTATATCCTATGTTATATGTAATATTGTCACCAAATCTCTATTACCCTTTTGGTGCCCAAACACATGGACGCCACCGCAAGAAGTTTTCTTTTTTGCATTGTGCTTGATAAGACCTATGCCAGTATGTATTTTAAATTGTATTCATTATATACAGACAACATTTTTAATGAGCATGAATGATTCGAATGGACTTTCTTTCTCGAGCTTGTTCTTTATTTAAGTGCCTGAAAGTTAAATGCATGGGTGAACATCATCTTATCATTAGCAGATCATTCAAGCACGTTTATGGAGAATCGGTTAATCAAATGGACAAAACTTTTTGTACACTGAATTAATATGATGTAGTATGTAATAAAGGCACAAATTATCGGCACTTTTGAATTAATGTCTTTCTTTATCGCAAATTGACCACCAACACCTATGATGTATGCATAGCTTTGTTGAAGATATATAATTGAATGCGTTTGATAGCTACCAATATGTCGTGAAAAAAGCAAACAAGAAGAGAATTGTATCCCGCAACGGTTGGAGCTACAATTTCATTAAAAAAGAAAAAAAACTTGTAGACACGTATATTTATTCTTATTAAAATATTGAAAAGCAGTTCACTTATTACCAAAGTTTAGGTACACCTCACTAAGGGCATCTCTAATGCAAAAATGGATTATGTTTTAAAAAAATTGTCATTTCATCACTATCAGGGAAATATGCTTTTTACACGGCATAAATATGACTTGATAGGCTATCAAATTGAAAAGTGTTCTCCACTGATTCCACTTAAAATGCACACATCAATGAGGTGTTGATTTATTTATTTATTTACTTTTGTTTATCAAAAAACTTTCTTAATTGTTAATCACAAGCAAGTTTTAACTTCATAATACAAATCATGCTATGTAGCCAGTTTGGGAATATCATTTGGTTTCTTTGTTTTTGTTAATCATGCAATGTAGTCAGTTTGGTTCTAAGGTTGATAAGTTGGAATAGGTGACTAGGGATACAAATTACAACACTGAAAAAGAGCGAGACGAAACAGTAAGCATTCCCAGGATTCACCGTCCGCAGCTCTCTGACTTCAGTACGAAGCTGAAGTGGTCGTTACTATCACTATATCTTTCCCTCTTTATTCATAGATTATTATCACTGTAACGTTCCCTGTTGATTCCTAGATTATCCAATTCATTTATAGTGCAAACTGAAAATTTTCTCTATTCATGTAAAATTATAAGTTATTAAGACCACCAGTCATTCCAATGGCTAGTAATAAAAAAGGACAACTAGTTCGTTGCATTGCATAAATGTAGCATTCAGATCTTGATTCGAGTAAGTGTACTTTATCAAAGTCATATTTGATCAATTTTGATCATAAGCGTTCTGTTTATACATTAAAGGGAAACTTGCAATTACATCAAAAATGAAAAAACGATTATCACAACTTACAGGGAAATAGATGAAAACATCACGTTAGATTAAAAATCTGGTAGACACTTAAACCGTTAACATTGCACTGCTACACTTGAGTTGCATCAAATATCAATGCTAGAAACTAAATCCTAGTGTAGGTGAATCCGGGATTGATCCAAATCTAGTTCTGCAAAAGGGAATTCTCTTGTCAACTAAAGTTCATTTTGGACTTGCCAACATCATCAGCACCACCATCTTTGTTCTCTTCACGACAGAGCTTCTCAACAAGTTCCTCAGGAGGAATATCACCAGGTCTTCTAAAACCTTGATCTCCTATCTTGATCTCATAAACCTCTGGCTGATTCAATATATAAACCTTCAACTGAGTTGATGAAAGCAAAATAATTAAAAAACCAATGAAATCTCAATTCAACACTCACTGAACCCATTTGATTATAAAGAACAAAAAATCGCACCTCAAGTGTATCCTGGCCTGTTTGCAATGTGAACATAATCGTGTTCACATCAACATCCATGAACTTGACATCAAGCCGTCCAGTTTTCAAAACTTTTGTCCACTTCATTGCAATATCAGCTACCATATCCTAATATCAAACATTAATCAACATTGTCAATTTATTAAGAAACAAAAACCATTAAAAAACAATAAAAATTGAAGTACCGGGGTGCGATGAGATTTCAATCGGACCTTCACGATGCCGAAAGATGGGCCGAATTGCTTTTGCAGCATCTGTTCTTGGATCTGGGTGAGGTCCTTGGTGTCGAAATCGTTCT
Source organism: Nephelium lappaceum (assembly GCA_021234005.1). Taxonomy (NCBI): domain Eukaryota; kingdom Viridiplantae; phylum Streptophyta; class Magnoliopsida; order Sapindales; family Sapindaceae; genus Nephelium; species Nephelium lappaceum. The sequence goes on along the minus strand of CM038000.1, from coordinate 9,102,010 downwards.
TGGGGGAATCGAACTTGTCATCGACGGTTTCTTTTTCTTGCCCTATTTTTTCCAATGGTGGTCTTCTTTATCGTCGATCATGTCGTCCAAATCATCGAAGGTGTGGACAACATGAAGGAAAATGAATACAAAAAAAATAAACATCTTGTTCTTCTTCTTGTTGTCGGTTGTGGTGATGTAAGGAGAATGAGAGGCAAAGGCGGTGAAGATAGAGGGTGGTGATTTGCTAAAGCTATATAGGAGGGGTTGGAGAGGAAAAATGCAGGAGATAGTGGGTTGGTGTAGAAAATTAACATGATTAGTCGGCAATAAATGACTATCTAGCAGACCCTTTGATAGTAGAGGGTTATGTTGATAATGTTTACTTTTTTTTTTTTTTTTTTTTGCCATATCAGCTTGACATGGAAAGTCATAGTTGCATTGGAAAAACCTATTTTAACACAATGTCTATTTATTTTATGTGTCATTTCATTTTTTTATGACCCATTTCTATATTGGAGATGCTCTAAGATTGGAGTAATAAAAATTTGTTTGTATGTGTATAGTCTAGGTAAAATAATTTAAAAACTTATTTTAAACTATTGGCTTCAACATCTAACCGTCGATGTGTTTTCAATGCAAAGATTAAAATGATTGTGTTTTTAGCTGAGCTTCTTATGCCCCATACACAATCATATTTACCATTGGATTGAAAATACATAGTTGTTAAATGTTGATGCCAATTTTTAAAGTTATTTTAGCATGCGTCTATATATACATATATAGCACATTTTAACATACACTTGACAAAAATGACACATGATTGCATTCTAAAGTGTGTGATTGTAATTTGTTATATGTGATTATAACTAAACACAATCCGAATGGTCGAATATGGAGATCGAAACACAATCTAGGTGTAGATTGTACTTTAACGACCTAAGAACCCATATCGTTGGACAACGATATATGTGAACTCACATCGTCGAGCTCAATCCGGGTTCAACCTAGGTTATGGATGATCGATCACAACACATCCACGAACCCATATCGTCGTTGGATGATCTACACAATCTAGGTGTAGATCATCCAACGACAATATGGATTTCTAGATAGTCAATCGATGATTTGGAAGCCAGATCGTGGTTCGATCTTCTTAATCAGCCAATTACTAGGCATGAAGATTTTTTTTTTTAATTTTATTAATAAAAATATTCACATCTATGGATGGTGGAGATCTGACTTTTCTTTTTTCTTTTTTTTTTTTTAATTTTAAAAATATTTTTCCTTGTTTATTAAAATTGTTTTTATAAAGATTCCGTATCATTGACGGAGATCCATCAAGATGGTGCAGATCTAACAATTTATTTATTTATTTATATATATATCCAATTTTTTCTTTTCTATTTAATTTATAAGTAATTTAATATTTGATGACATATTCGGAATTTATGTTTTTATGAAGGTCAAGATTGCCTTTTTATGCTTATAAAAAAATTGTTAAGAGCATTAGTGTCTTTCTTAGATTTCTGTCACAGTTAAAGGTTAAAAATTCGGTCAGTGTGATAGGTTTGAAAAAATGAAAATTTAAAAAAATGCAAAAACTAAAATAAAATTTCTCCTTTATTATACTAATTATGAGCGGATGTGTTGTGATAGTAAGTTTTTAACTCACCAACTGTAATGTCCGACAGTTCATTACACATTTGTTTCAATACTCTTTCGCTCGGGGATACTTTTATTCCGACATTTTGGAATATGCAAAGTTAGCATGGTGGGGCCGTCCTTACACTTTTCTTTAAAACACAGCAAAAAATCAAACTCCATACAAATGACAACTACTTTAACACTAAGTTAAGTATATATTAGTCGAATTTTAGAGAAGAAATTACATTAAACATCAATCTTAACATTACGTTACATATAATTCAAATATAAGTTTTTTTTTTTTTTTTTTGGAAGGGGCAATTCGAATATCAGTTCATTAAACCAAAATGAGAATGTATAGCATTTTCGCCAGCAACTACCACAAACAATTCAATTGTATCTTCTCTAAATTACATATGCTTCAAGAAATGGAGATAATTAATTAGCCCTATCATCTTAGCATGGGTAGCTAAGTACTTAACAGTGGAATAAATTTTCTACACCTATGATTAAGGCGTACTGGCGAAATAAAAAATTATGAGGTTGAAAATTTTTGTTTAGTTCCGTGATGTGGACTATAATTAGATGCTTCGCATTAAAATTTTTGCCGATTGTTTCTACTGGTGCCGATGGTTCTGGACGGGCTTGATCTTCAAGGGCATTCACAGACCCCGTCGCGTGCTCTGCCTCCTGGACGGAGGGTACATCTGGTGATCGAGCTTCTGAGAGGGCTCTGCTAGGACCCCTACCCCTACGGCCTTGTTTGTGCATCGTGCTGTGATTTCAACAAAACAATTTTTATGAAAACACTTGAAATTTTTAAAATCATATGCATGGCAATGACAAAAATTGTTTGGGTTGCTCGTATTTGTATAATAAAATATGAAAATACATAATTCTATTTCAAAACCAAGGCTCTGATATCATCTGATAGTCCCCAATCTGATACCCCTACTTCCGTACCACGGTAGCTCACCGGCAATCTCATGGTAAACCTCTAGTGGATATCTGATCCGGTTGAAAGGTTCTCATGAAGCTAAGCCTTTTTTTTTTTTTCAAAAGGTTCCCATGTAGCTAAGCCTTTTTTTTTTTTTTTTTCATACATTTATAAAATAGATTTAATAAAAATTTGGATAGCATAACGTTTATTTTTCTAAACATGCCACCCTGTAACAAATCATAGAAAATTTTACACACTTCTAAAAACACACATTTTCCCAACTTCTGGGCCTCAAGCCATTTTCATCTTAAATCCACAAGCAACCCCAAAAATACATTCCATTTCAAAGGTAATTTAAAACTTAATTACATGTCATGCATGTAAGCCCTTGATTCTATTTTCTAGTTTTTCTAATACTAGTCCCTAAGTGATGTTTTGAGATCTTAAGTGATCCATAAAAGTGTCTATGGATGTAGAGAATTTTTAGAAATTGATTGAACCCAATTGGAGAATAATTAGAAGGGTAAATGGTCAATTCCATTTAAGTCCTTATGAGTTAGTGTAATAAGGGACTAAACTGAAAACAAGTTTTTCTAAGTGGGGTCAAATTAGAATTAAGCAAAGTTGAAGGACGAAAACCAAATTTTTCAGGATATAATGGTCATTTTGGAAAAGATGAAAATATATATACATTGACTTAGCCATTTTCATGCCAATAAGAGAAGCAAAAGCCGTGAGTCACAAGGGGTGTTCGACCATGTAAGAGACAAGGGGAACCAAGTGATCCAAGCCAAATTTCATCTTCCAAATCAAGTCTTCAAGCCACCCTAAGCTAGAAGAATAAGTTGGAAGCAAGAAATCAAGTAAACAAAGGTTAGTTCATCACTTTAGAACCCATTTTAATGATGTTTGTGTTGGTGATTTGGTTGGAAATTTATATGGGTTTTTATGTATGATTAAAGTTGAGTTTTATGAGACCTAAAGTAAGTATAAACTATATGGAAATCATTAAATTTGATGAGTTAGGGTTTGTATGGGAGAGACCCTAAGTTTGATATGAGATGGTTGTAATTGAAATATGTTGTAGATTAAGTTTTTGATGAAATACCTAAATGATTTAGCTTGGAAAAATTGAATGAAATGAATTGGGTATATGTTAGTCCATATAAGGCTATAGTGAGAGAAGTATGATACTAATGTCATTTGATATTTTTAAGCATGATTCCATGTTAAATTCATGTTAGAGAAAACTATGATAAGCTTATGAAAATGTTAGAAATCAAATTAGACAACTTGCTTTTTATAGCCTCAAGTGAAGGGCATTGATGGATATTATGAAATACCACTTTATGTATGTGTTTGAATGAATTGTATGAGTATATTTAAATATGTATAGCATTAAGGAAAGGAGAATTGAGATTAGGAATGAAAAATGACAAAGTTGCCCTTAAATTAGTGTAAAAAAAGGGGCATTTTAGCTAGAAACCTTCACCCGATGACCATTTCTTTCCAAATTGACTTTTGGACCGACTTAAGTGCGAGTTAGGGAGATGAATGGAGCAAAAATGGAGAGAAGAAAGCCTAGAGATTGCTCCCTAGTGTATATTCGGCCAAAGGGGGGGGGGGGGGGGGGGGGTGGGTTTCTAAATTTATCAAATTTCGTTTTGAGTTTTAGAAAATTATTTTGTGCATATGGGGGTGTTCCTAGGTGTGAATAAGTAAGGTTCATGGAAAGAAAATTGAATTTCAAAACTTTGATTAAGTTGAAACCAAGAAGGGAAGTATGTAAGCAACATAGTTTTCAAATGAGTTAATTAAGTTAAAAGCATTGTGATGGGTTTTATGAAGTTAAGCTTAGCCTATTCTAAGCGAGAATGTGATATGTAGGTGAAGAGCAAGAAAGCGGAGGGCGGCAAGACCATTGAAGCTCCTAATACCAAGCTTGAGATTTGGTGAGTGCTACACTTTATTTTGAAGTGTTTGCAATTAGATTTGAGAGTTATAAGGATATTTCTATTGTGAGTGCTAAAGTAATTTTATATATAAGTTTATGCTTGTTTTAAGTGTTTAAACATTTTGTAAATGTTAGATGCCATTTTAGAAATTTAAATAAGCAATTTTAGTGCTTCTTGCACTTAGTAAGGCTATTTTGTGCTTGTTGCACTTAAAAGAAATAAGTATTTTGATGGATATAATGTTTTGTATAAGAATAGTAGCATTTATGATTTCACAAGTATGAGCTTTGTTTTGAAATGTTTGTATTTAGTTTTGTAAAGCTCCTTGAATAATTGAAATGTTAAAAGAAAAGCTTTTATGAGAATTGAGTTTGAAAGCTCTAGTTTAAATCTTTTAAAAGATAAGCTATTTTGTGCTTTTTGCACTTAGCAAAGATATTTGGTGCTTGTTGCACTTAGAAATGAGTTTTTGTGTTTATTACACTAAGAAAAATGATATTTTGTGCTTTATGCACTTAGAAATGAAATATGGTGTTTTATGCACTTAGAAATATGAGTTTTAGTGCTTAATATACTCAGAAATTAGATTTTATGCTTATTGCACTCAAAAAGGAGAGTTTTGTGCTTATTGCACTTAGTAAGATTAAAAAAACAGAAAAAAAAGTTTTCAAAAGCCATAAGTATACCCACTTTGTAAGATTAAGTTTTAGACCCGGTCGGTATATCCCACATTAGTATGGCAAGTCTTGGGAGGATACGTCATTAACTTGGGGGGAAATCAAGTCTGTCATGTCGCCTGTACTTGTGTGGGATATTATCTCGTATTATGGTTAACGATGTAGCATTTCGCACATAATTGCGAGATGTCTTTATAAGTAAGTGTCATGGTTGGTGTCTGTTCAAAATCGCTACGTGACTCTACGTCGATTAGCGTTCGCCTAGCTATCGTGTGGTTGTAAGTATTATGAGATAAGAATGATGCTTTTAGAAAGCAAAGTAAGTATTTGAAGTATTAAAAGCAAAGAAAAGTATTTTCAGATTTTACTATAAGTGATTTTAATTATTTAGCACTTGTTATGCTTTGCAATTTATAAGTTTTATATGAAGTTTATGTAAATATGAGTTTTATAAAGTCTTCATGCATACTTTGTATTGAAATACGTAAGTTTTATATGAAGTTTTATGAATTTATGAATTTTACCGGTTTTAGCATTTAGCTTTATGAATATATGAGTTCAAAATATTATTCAATTTATATGCTTTATATGAATTTTATGCACATATGAGTTTATAGTTTTTATATGTATGCCTTGCAAACTAAATGAGGTTTATGTTTTTTAAGTTACAAGTTATATGAAATTTTTATGTATATATGTTTATATGTATTTTGATGCCCTTATGGGTTTTACAGTTTTATAAGCTTTATGTGAGATTTTATGTATATATGCATTTTATAGATTTTCCACTCACGATTTGCAATGAAATAAGATTTGAAGCTTATGAGAAGTTTTAAGAAATAGAATTGCATTTTGAGAAGTTTTTAAGGAGGTTGTTTAAGAAATAAAGCTTTTTAGTTGAAAAGAAATATAAACACTCACTGAGCTTCCAAAGCTCATAGTTTTTGTTTTTATATTAAAAACCTTCTCAGGTATAGAAGTGGGTGACCGAGATCAGAGGACTCCTCTAGAAGAGTAGGCGGGCAAGGACACGACAATGCTTTTGCACATTTACATTTTTCATATTTTACATTTGAAAGAAATCGTGTGTAAATATATGTTTAAGTTGTAAATAAGTGGTCCATATTCAATTATGATATAAAAGTTTTAGTTTTTAAACCATTGTGTGAATTGGCAAATGACTTGATTTATAACTTTATGTTTTTACTTTTGATAAAATAGAAATTGTGATTTGTTCCATTGAAATATATGTTTGTGGCCAAAAGAAGTTGGGTTGAGTTTAAGAAATATTTAGAAGTGTAAATTTTCTTTTACAAGTTTGGGTAAGTTAAAAATGAAGTCGTTATACTACCGGATTTTAGATTTATAAAATGGTTTTGGGTTAAAAGTCAAAACGAAATTTTAGTTTTGAAAACAAAAAAACAACCCGACTAGTGTTAAAAAAAAAAAAAAAGAAAGTGGATGAAATAAGCTTAAAAGCGAAAAGTTTTAAAGGTTCGCTTCGTGAATTTCTCTTAGCCCATCTAGTAGGATTTAGGAAGGATCTGTTGGGGTGTCAGGCAAGGGCCTCTGGATATAAGTGCGGAGGGATTCAGATTGGGTCTTGTCAATGCATACATACACATTTATACATTTTCCAAAATATATATACAAATAAATATATGAAATTTATAAGCATTCAATTCTCATTTTAAATATCTATAACATTTATACATGAATATATAACACGCACTACTTAACCTGTCTAATCCTGAGTTGGAGTCTCTGCTACGGATGCACCAGCCACTGTACCTATCCTTAGGGAGCTTTTGTTTATAAAAACATGAAATATGGGTGAGCTAAACGAGCTCAATGAGTGTCATAAAACTTTATTATGGTTTATCATTATAAAATAAACGTCCCTAAAGTTCTTTAAACATATTTATAAATGTTTTCATGCTATGTAAATAAAGTCGGTTTTCCTAAAATTCAATCTTTGAATTTACATACTTTAATAAACTTCCATTGTAAATATAAATCAAACTTTATAAATTTGATTTCGGAAAACCATTTTAAATTGCATTTAAATTCTTTGTTGTAACATATAACCAATGGTGGCAGTAGAACTCTAGGAAAATATCTATATAAAAATAGGCAAACCACTGTTAATCTATGTCATATGGCACTTTAGGTACGAGCGGAATGTTCCATCGCTCAAACCTCCACGAAATTATGAAATTACCTTCGCTTCGGCCTACTGTCCAGTAGGGCACTAGCTATAATATACTCTAATTCATGCATGGATGACATACTAATCGGACTAATTGACTTAGTCTCTCCCACTGTTTGTGACAAACTCCCCAGATCGTGGTTCGATCTTCTTAATCAGCCAATTGCTAGACATGGAGATTTTTTTTTTTTTTTTAATTTTATTAATAAAAATATTCACATCTATGAATGGTGGAGATCTGACCTTTTTTTTTTTTTTTTTAATTTAAAAAATATTTTCCTTGTTCATTAAATTTGTTTTTATAAAGATTCCGCATCGTTGATAGAGATCCAAAGATTGGCGTAGATTTAACAGTTTTTTATTTATTTATATATTTCCAAATTTTTCTTTTCTATTTAATTTATAAGTAATTTAATATTTGATGACATATTTGGCATTTATGTTTTTATGAAGGTCATGATTCCCTTTTTTATGCTTATAAAAAATTGTGAAGAGCATTAGTGTCTTCTTTAGATTTTTGTCACAGTTAAAGGTTAAAAATTCGGTCAACGGGATAGGTTTGAAAAAATGGTAATTTAAAAAAGAAGGAATTGCACAACACCCCCCCCGAGGTTTGCCTAAAAACAGACGAAAACATACTTATCCTTTTATTACACGAAACCCCCATACCGTTAGTTGACTTCCGTCAACTTTAACGATTGATAAGAAATTTTGATTAAAAGTCTAAAATGCCCTCAATTTTACATGTTCGTCCCAACGATTGCCTACAAATAGACGAACCAGAAAGAAGAAGAAGAAAAGAAGAAAGAAGAAGAAGAAGAAGAAGAGCAACTCCGGTCGCCGTCCCCGTTGCCTACTAGCTCATCCAGCCGTAACCTCACCAAGATCGAGTTGAAACGAAGACACAGAGCCGTGTAGAAACAAGCGAGAACCAGTCTTCCTCTCACGCTAGCTAACAACGACGACGACGGAGAAGAAGAAGAAGAGCTGCTCCGGTCACCTAAATTGTCGCCGACCAGCTCATCCAGCCGTAACCTCACCAAGATTGAGCTGAAACGAAGACGCCAAGCAGTGCAGAAACGAGCGAGAACCAGTCCTCCACGCACGCGAGCTGACGACGATGACGACAGAGCTGTCAACGCTGACTGAGAAGCCATCACGACCAGCCGCAGGCCACCTGAACCCGACCTCAAGTCCAGCTCGTCCAGCCGCACCTCGCACGCGTAAAACCGAGCAGAAACAAAGATGAACCAGACGCGATCGAGAAGGAGAGGGCCGGCGCCGCCTTCAGAACGGTGTCCAGGTGATCTGTCTCTCTCCTCCTGCTTCTCCTTCTCTCCCCATTCTCCCCGCCTCTCCAACTCTGTCACCGCGAGGAAGGCCCCGATTTCTGGGTCTCTGTTGCACGATGGAAACCCAGAAATCTGGGTCTCTCTCGTGGGTTCATTCGAAGATGATAGGTGTTTGATGGTGATGATGATGATGATGATGTTAGATGATGTTCGAAGCAGATTGAAAAGGTGAGGGTGAGAGAGGAAGCAGATCGTAGAACTACAGTAGATCCCAGACGAAAGGACGAAAATGCCCTTCACTTAGTTAATGTTGACAAAAGTCAACTGACGGCTTGGGGGTTTCGTGTAATAAAAGGGTAACTATGTTTCCGTCTGTTTTTAGGCAAACCTCATGGGAGTGTTGTGCAATTCCTTCTTTAAAAAAATGCAAAAACTAGAATAAAATTTCTCCTTTATTATACTAATTATGAGCGGATGTGTTGTGATAGTAAGTTTTTAACTCACCAACTGTAATGTCTGATAGTTCATTACACATTTGTTTCAAGATTCTTTCGCTCGGGGATACTTTTATTCCGACATTTTGGAATATGCAAAGTTAGCATGGTGGGGCCGTCCGTACACTTTGCTTTAAAACACAACAAAAAATCAAACTCCATACAAATGACAACTACTTTAACACTAAGTTAAGTATATTAGTTGAATTTTAGAGAAGAAATTACATTAAACATCAATCTTAACATTATGTTACATATAATTCAAATATAAGTTTTTTTTTTTTTAAATTTTTGAAAGGGGTAATTCGAATATCAATTCATTAAACTAAAATGAGAATGTATAGCATTTTTTGTTAGTAACTACCACAAACAATTCAATTGTATCTTCTCTAAATTACATATTCTTCAAGAAATGGACATAATTAATTACCCCTATCGTCATCTTAGCATGGGTAGCCAAGTACTTAACAGTGGAATAAATTTTCTACACCTATGATTAAGGCGTACTGGCAAAATAAAAAATTATGAGGTTGAAAATTTTTGTTTAGTTTTGTGATGTGGACTATAATTAGATGCATGACTTGCAGTACAAGTCGCATTACTGGAAAAAGTACAGAGTTGCAAGATCTGGATTTGTACTCAAATCATTAGTTCATCATCATCGGTCCTGGGACATAATATATTCAACCTTATATAACAACTTATCGTAAGCTCATATTATTTAGACACTCTGAAATTGACATTTTATTGAAGATGAAAGGAAGAACAAACCAGACTAATTAAAACACACTGACTGACACTGATCGGATATAGTAGCATCTTATTTATTTATTTGAGTAATACTAGACTTTCTAATTTTATTTTTTTTTAAATCCATGGTTAAATGATGTAAAATGTGACTTATCAACATCATATAAATCATAGGATGATATAATAATTAATCATCTTGGCCTTTTTGCATCATGCACTTGGAGGCTTCTAGGAGGCATTGCTAGATTCAGCAATTTTATTTCTCGAAAGTAACTACATACTCATATCGAGAGCTCTTTTGGAACATGATTCTGTTACCATTTTTGAGTTGAAGCTGATCACGCAACTCTCCCCACTCGATTTTAATTCTCCTGCCTTCACGACGACATTGAAGCTTCCATGGATGACCATTATGTTTGAATGTCATTGTAATTTGCCCCTCGAAATGAACGAAGTGCTCATCAGAATCATCAGCCTCAATCGTCAAATCACTACGAATATCAACGCCGTCAAGTTTCTTTGCGAAAGTACCCATGTCTGATATAACGATGCTTAACTGGGTTTGAGAACTGTAACGCTAAGAAGTGGCAAAGCTCTATATAAAGATCAGGTTGAAGCATTCACGCCCCTCTAATTCTGCATGAGAATGATTGAGATTGGCATTGTCACTATCACCGTTGTAGTTGACAGGACCGATAGTAAAGACAAACAGAGAAAATGATATGATAAGGCAGCA